>PVIJ01012654.1:0-48706 GCA_004024925.1 Scalopus aquaticus
TTTCCGTATAGCTGTTTATAGTAATCTCTGATTATTTTTTTAATTTTTGCTGTGTCCGTTGTGATTTCTCCTTTTTCATTTATGATCCTATTTATTTGTGTTTTCTCTCGTTTTTTCTTTGTAAGCCTGGCTAGTGGTTTGTCTATTTTGTTTATTTTTTCAAAGAACCAGCTTTTGGTCTCGTTAATTTTCTGGACTGGTTTTTTTATTTCCATTTCATTTAGTTCTGCTTTGATTTTTATTATTTCCTTTCTTAAACTGTCTTTTGGGGTTTTTTGTTGTTCATTTTCTAGTTCAAAGAAATATTGGAATTGTAATATACTTTATATCAAATGGACTAACAGACATATAAAAAGCATTCCATCCAACTGGCAGAATACACATTCTTCTTAAGTGACTATAGAACATTATTTGTGATAGATCATATTATAGGACACAAAATAAATCACAGCAATTTAACAAGTTGGAAATTATACATGCTATCTTCTCTGACCACAATGGTATGAAGCTAAAAATTCAACGACAAAGAACTAGAAAATCTCTAATTATGTGGAAACTAATTAACAAAACACAGAGGTGACCTACAAAGGCTCCAGTGCCAGAGTTACTTGGGTTCAAGGTCAAGTTATCTCTGCCACTTAGCAGACTTCAGACAAATTGTTAAATTCTCTGATTTTCCTTTCTGTGCTTGAGGAGAGCATATTATGAGGGACGTTTTGAGACTGAAGTAAGTTAATGTATTAAAGTTCCTAAGGTAGTAAGTGCTCATAACCTCTAGTTGCTCTAAGAGAACACCTGAGACATAGTTTGTACCTTTTAATACAAAATTATCGCATTAACTTTTAAAATTGAGCTAATCTGACCAATCATAAAAAAGTTTGTTCTAATGAGGAAATCAGGAAAAATGTATACATATGTATGTGGGTCTGGCAGGTAGGCGTACCATGACCTTCACGGGCCGTCACAGTGTGATGTTCTGGGCTCTCGAGGCACTGAGTCAGTGGTGGAGTAAAGGGAAAAGAGAAGAACTTATAACACTCAGTCAGAGCTTTAAAATGTAGTGTAGCCCTTCTGGAATGCTGACTATCCTCAATATGTCTCCAAAAGGACAATGCTCCCCTTACTAGCAGGTGAACAGTAAAAGAGATCCTGGAAACTCAGAGAAATGTTCTGAGGTAAAAATATCATTTAGGGATTTTAGAAAAATCCTGCCTCTGAAGAGAACCTTCTTTATAAATAACAACTGCCCTTTTCCAAAGCATCATTTTCATTGGAATAGTGTGCACATTAAAGAGAACATAATCTTCTGAGTAAAAATATGCCCCCCCTTTTTTTCCCCACACTTCTCTTATTTGGGAGTGAGTGGGAAGCTCTGTTCTGAAATAAAGAAAAAAAAAACAACCTAAAAAGGAAAATACATACACTTCTCGAACACATAAATCTACCAAACAAGCACAATTACAATAGCCCCTATTCAATTATATTCTTATGAATTAGTGGAAGTGTTAAGCAGAAAAGAAGTTCTCTACCCTATTACAAAAAATTTGATTTGGTGACATCATCTTTGATAACATTTCTGAGTAAAGGAATCAATAGCTTACTTTAACATTCTCATTTTAAATTGCCATATCCCTTAGGAGTTTTATGACTCCCATTTCCAACCATGAGGGTGAGTGTGTGTGTGTGTGTGTGTGTGTGTGTGTGTGTGTATCATTTTTTTTTGTCTGGATCTACCTGTTCCTTTAAGAATCATAGCCTGAATGCCAAGGAGCTAATCTGCTGTTGCTTGTTTACAAGAATGTCAGGGTGAGGTATGATTCAGATCAGACTTTTCTAATAAATTGACATTGTAAGGTATTTGTTTTTGTTTAATTTTTTGCCATTGGTTCTCAAGTTGGGCTGGATTAAGGGTTAGACCAGTTCCCTAAAACCCTAACATAATCTATAAAATATACTTTTTAAAAAGTCACTAGAAATATATTAAAAATGAAGAAAACTCCATTTATCCAAATTCTTCTCATGTGATTTTAAGAGTAGTTGGGCAAATAAGGAGGGGGAGAATGGGTGGCGAATGATGAGCTCCTCCAAGGGCAAATACCATCTAAGATGGTAGTTTGGATAATTCAAGTGTTTTTATTTTGCCAGACATAACATGGATTGGAGGCCAGAGCTGCACTGCTGCTGCATAGAGTATCTACTTAGAACAGAGACTGAGTTATTTTCAGACTTCTGCTTTCCATTCTTTTGTCTGTCTTCTCATAAATATCGAACAAATATTCAAAGGAATTACAGATTAAAAACCTGACCAGCCACCTATGCCTCAACCTGTCTCAAAATATCTCCATCAATTTCAAGGTATGTAGTAAAATACCCAAAGATACAAAAATTTTTGCTAATTAAAGAAAATGTGTGCTTTTTCATAGCACTTTTAGGAGAGGGGAGAGAATTATGAAATTTAACAAACCATGTCAGTCCCCAAGGAAGTGAGATGAGTGAAAATTCAGGTTGTCTCTTGAAATCTTAATAATAGGAAGAATCCTTTGCCTCCTACACATCTGTTTTCTAAAGAATTTGGATCCCTCTTTAATCAATACTACAGGATGCCAGTCTTTCAGGCAGGTACTCTCCAGAAAATTGAACTTTGAATCTATGTTCAGCTAGCCCTTGCTTGAAACATCTGATATGTAAGGGAGATGAGTGGCATAATTGTTAACTTCCCCGTCCTAAATGCTAACCTTTTCCTTTGTATAAGGTATCAGGAAGCAACACACCTCAAGGAGTAAAAGTTTAACATTTTCTCTTGCTCTTACCCCTTTTCCTTACCTGAAGCTACATGGCAAAGGTGTTTCTTTTTTCCTATCTATAGCATCAACTTCAGCTGTATTTTCTTCATTCCTACACTTCATTTTCTCCAGCATAATTAATCCCAAGTAAATGCTTTTTTATCTTTTGCAAATTGGAGCTGAAAGCATCGCCTGACATGGTACTCAATGTCTTTATAGACAGGTACTCAAAATAGATTGGTCCCTGCATTCAGTTTTTTTTTTTTAAAAAGATCTATAAATAAAATTGTTTTTCCTTCAAAAAATGAAAACTATATAATTCATCGTTTTAATTTTTTCTTACCTTTTAGGATAATGAGAGCTAAATTTAGTACACATTATCAATAAATGGTTCATTTCCCATTGTATTGAGGAAGATCACATATCAATTAGTGCTACGACAAATTCAAGACCATCATGCTCCAGGAGCCTTCTACACTGCCAGGCAATCCAACTCTGCCTAATTAGCATTCTCATTGCATAAAACTTAATTCACTTTCCTCCTCTGCCTAGCCCAACATCATTTCCCTACTTGCATATTCTATTTCTCAGAAACAAAATAGCATTGGGCCTCAAGTTTGTCTTACTCCCTTTTCTCTCTCTTCCTGCTTTCATATTTTTGCAATAGGAGAGGAGATCGTCTTTCCTCAGGCTGGTCTCTTACTAGTACTAATGATAATACTAAATATTACTCACTGAATGTTTAGGAGGTGGAGGCCAATATGTTAAACATTTTATAAGTGTATTCCCATTGAAATTTCTTAAAAATGAGAAAATTATTTCTTCTCAAGATTACATAGCTGATCTATGAGTAATTCAAGAGTAGAAACTAGATCACTGTTAAAATGAAGACACTTGAGATAATCCCACCGAGACTTAGTACCTTAAATACCTAACCTAACTTTATTTTCAGATCTCTCCCTCCCCCTGGCAAGAATGTAGTCTTAACAGAGCAGTATGGAATTTTCTGGTCAGCATCAACTAAGCAGCCTTTTCATGCATCAAAGGAAAATAAAATAATCTGTTACAAGGTTCTTTCCATCATGTTTACGTAGTTTACCCAAGCCTGAAATAATTCCCTCTTTACTTATTATCTTGCCCTCTTTCTGCCTATAAATACCTTCTACTTGCTAAGTGGGATGCTGGCCAAATTCATGAATCGTTTAATAAAGTCAATTAGATCTTTCAAATGAACTCAGTTGGATTTTTGGTTTTTACCACCACCCATCTCCAGAGCCAGTATTTTTAACCCCTGTATTATGCTGCCATGCTGTGCTCTGGCTTCCACTTCCTTCTGTCTTCTCAGTGTAAGACTTAATTAACAATTCCCTCTCTCCTATATCTTCCTTTCTTCTTTCTCCCACACATGTATTATTTAAAGCATTTAGATGTCTCTTTAGTCAATAACACAGCATTTTCCAGTAGCGATGAAATGTGTTCATGTCTCCCAAGCTAAAAAATGTTCTTCATACTCTAGAAATTAGAGTAAATCCTTTCTTCCCTCCATAGACATCATATTAAAAGGGTCACTTCCAGTCATCTCCATTTTCTGACATTCTATTCATTTTTAAAACTACCATACTCTGCCTCCTAGTCTTACTGCTCCACTGAAATTGTGTCAAAGGGGGTAAATCTCTGTATTTAAATCTAGTTTTCCAGTTCTTTTCTCATGTAAACACGAGACAATAACATCTCACTTTTTTTTTACTCATCTTTGAAACTTCCTTGTCCAATATGCTCCCATAGGTGACAAATGTCTTCAACTCCCTGTAGAAATGCCTTCAATGTATTAAATAAAACATTTTTCTCTTGCTATCTTGCCCCTTTTCTTTGCTTTCCCAGGGCCACTTTCCGCTGTTCTCCACCCTGTCTCCACCCTGGAGACCGTGTAGATCTCATTACTATGTAGTTTCCTTGTCTTTTGGATCCAGCTAGGTTCAATTAATGGAGAAACCTGACAAGAGATTGGAAAGAGGGAGGAGAGGAAGGGAATATTTATTCCACTGTATTTTAAGGACAAACAAGAATTAGAAATAAAAGGCTTAATCCTTCCTGCTGAAATTAAGGGGAGAGTCTCCTCTTTTTTTTAACATTTAGTTAGAAAAATTGTCATTGTAAGTTTCTTTTGAAATATATGCAAATCTTCAGAAGCTAAATAAGTCTCTTGCCAGCTTTATGACCCAGGAATAGCTTTCTTAAGCACCTGGGAGCTGTATCCTTGAAATTTAACATCAAGGATGATAGCACCCCTGTCTCCCAGTTTCTGTGTGAGAGTAGGATTCTAACATCGGTGGGTGCCCTACTCCATATTGTAAAACTACCTCTCTCCCCACTTTATCCCAATTCTCAGCCACTTTTCTACAAACCAACAAAAAGCCTTTCCCTAGCCTGACCCAATCTATGGCAGCTCTCCTTAGTCCTGGTAGATTTCTGCTTTCACCTAGTCCCCATTTAATCAGGGGTTACTTTCTGTCTCCAGAGAGAGTTTGAAGTTTCCTCCCCATGTGGACTTATGTTCTCTGTAATGGGGAGGTGCATTTCTGGATACAGAAAACAAAAGACACTAACCATGGTCAGGGGTCACTGACAGAAGGATCTTTAGTGTGGTTTGGGGCTATGCTCACCTACATATCTCCCGGCCTGAGGCTATCACCTTTCCACAGCTTTCTTAAACATCTAGTATGTTCTTTAAAAGTCCCCTATGCTCAAAATAACTCAAGTAGATCCTGCTGTTGCAACTCAAAACTTCACCTGGATCAAACACATGCAAAGCTATTCTTATAATCCCTGACCTGTTTTTTATTTTTAAAAAACCTTTTTTTAAAGCCAAAATAAAGCAAGTATTAAGTCTCCTCATCTATTGGTTGATCTGACATTGAAAGACACATATTATATGAATACTGCTAACATGAAAAATCCAGAATCAATAAATCCATAAAAGCATAAAGAATGTTACTGTGTGCGGGTGCGCTGAGGGTGAGGAGTTACTATTCGTAAGTACAGGGTATTGATGAAAATATCTGAAACTAGATACTAGTGGTGGTTTGCAACATTGTGATTATAATTAGCACCACTTAAATGTACAATTTAAATGGTCAAAGTGCGAAATTTTATTTTAAGTAAATAAAATGATGGCACAATGAAATAAACCATTAAATATATGTAAGAACAAACAAACAAAAGTGCTATTACAGGGAAGAGGAAGGAATGCTCTGGAGTGGTAGTTGTTACTTGTATTGATTTAGAATCTGGCATTGAAAGCATTGCCAGAGCTGGTGAATGTTGCTAAGATGACATTGACTCCAGGTACATTGAGCAAGAAACTGGCTCTGACTGAAACTGAACACTGGCCTGGCTTTGGGATCCTCTAGATCTAGAGCTAAAACAGGATAACACTAGAGCTGGAATTGGAGCTAAAGTACTCTGGAGTTGAAGAGTTGGTGATGGTACTCTTGCTAGGATTGGGTTAAATTCTGAAACTAGAACTATTGTTGGAAATTAATGGAGTTCTGGACTAAGTGCTAAAAGATGTCTTTGTGGTGGTTCTTTGGAAATTGAATTAAAATTGTTGCTTGAATTTCCTTTGGCTCTGAAATTAAGGCCTATGTAGCTTTGTTTGAGCTATAGGGCTTAAATGAGATCTCTATCTAGAGTCTGTTCTGGCTCTAAAGTTGAAGCAGGTGTAGTTCTTGGACTTCAAATAAAACTATGGCTTGGGATTTCTTTGGGTCATTCAAGGGAACTAGCATATCTGCCTTTCTAGCTCTTGACCTAAAAAGAGAGTTTTGACTTGATCCTGCTCTGACTGTGATGCTGAGGCTGGTGTGGTTGCTTGTTACAGATCTTTAGTTAAATGAAAATTTGAGTTAAAATAGCCTGCTCTGCCTCTAAAAGTGTCACTGGATATTTACTTGCTCTAACTCTTCAAATTGAATGAAAACTGGCTTGGAGTTTGCTCTTGATCTGAAGCTGGAGATGTTGGTTTTGATCTAGCTCTTAAGTTTTAGAGAGCTGCGATTTTAGCTGGATTCAGCTCTTTAGGTGAAGGTAACATCTTGTTTCTTCTGGCTCCTGAGCTTGGACAAGAGTTAAGCTGTGGCTTCAGTCTACTCAGATCTTGAAGCTGAATCTAGGTTAGGTACTTATCTTAGATGGTGAGCTTGAAAGAGAAATTTGCCTTTAGTGTACTCTTTTTCTGAAGTTGTAGATGGTGTATGTGCTTGTTCTAGCTATTTACTTGGAAAGAGAACCGTTGCTTGAGTCTGCCATGGTTCTATCACTGAAGCTGGTACAGGTGCTTGATCAGTCTCTTGAGTGCAAATAGGCACTATTCCTAGAGCATTATCAAAGTCTGGAATATTAGATGGCATATATGTTTGCTCTACTTCTTGAGTTTGAATGATGCTTATTTAAACATTAGTTGCTTGAGCCTGAGCTAGCCCAAAAGTTGGAGCTGGCAAAGGCGATTATTCTGGCTATTGAGCCTGAAGAAGAATGTGACTTGAGTCTCCTCTGGTTCTAGAATTGTTGTTGGCATATGTGCTGTTCTGACTTTTGAGCTTTAATGAGAAATATGGATGACACTGATTTTTTTCTCTTCTGTTAATGATGTAGGTGCTTTTTCGGGTTCCTGACATCAAAGAACAGGTTTTATTTGAAGCTATTCTTGTTCTGACATTGGAGATGCTATTGTGTCTTGATTTAGCTATTGATATTGAATGTTGTTTTAGTTTTCTGCTTCTGTTCAGATGAAACTGGAGTTGTTTCTTCTCTCTACAGGTGGAATGGGAATTGTGGTTTGAGCTTGCTCTTGTGAACCTGTTCATTCTTGTTCTACCTCTTAATGTTAAATGAGATCAGTTCATTGAGTCAGCTTTAGCTCTGAAGTTGAAGCTTTTGTAGGTGCTTTTTCTCCTTCCTGAAATCCAAAGAGACATGACTCTTATGCCTACTGAAACTAAATGTGGACATGTGCTTGAACTGAGCCTGATGTTGTTCTGAAACAGGAGATGGTGTTAGTGTGTCTTCTAACTCTTGATCTGGAAAAAGCTGTGTCTTGTGTCAGTTCTGGCTCATAGCTAAATCTGGGATAAGTGTTTGTCCTATATCTTGAGCTTGAAAAATAGCTGTGAACAAGAGCTGGCTCTTGTTCTGAATCTGGAGATGGTGTAAATGATTGCTCCAGCTTTTAATCTAGAAAAAAAGGGTAATTGCTTAAGCTGCTATGGGTATGCAGCTGGAGGCGATATATGTACTAGCTTTAGTTCTGGATCTAGAAAGAGATATGTGTTTTGAATCAGTTCCATCTCTAACTAAATCTGGGAAGATATATGGCAGTGTTTTTTAAAAAAAACTTCTCTAAGTTTCCCATCCAACTGTAGTCAGCCATGGGCTAAACCAAGACCTCTGACATCAATTTCTCAGTGGGTAAGGCCATAGTCACTCTACCTTTGTCCTTCAAGGAAGCCATGCTGGCCAACAGGTTTGCTCTGAAGGCCAGAGGTCTTAGCTCCAAGTGGAAATGTATGTCCTTCATCAAGGAGAAAAAAGCACAGATTCTCAGTGCCATCGTGCTTGCTTATCATTACTTGGACCCCCTATAATATCATTGTTCTGGTGAACACCTTTGGTGACAGATGCATATCCAAAATCTACCGAGATCTGGGCTACTGGCTAATCAATAGCACAATGGACCGTATGTGCTATGCCCTGTGAACAAACATTCAGAACCACTTTATAGATGCTGCTGTTGTGCCAGTATGACAAAATAAAGCAAAATAGTACCAGTATAATGTTTTGGAAACAAAAGCAGGTTCTACCCTGGTTCCTCATTCACAATACAGAGGCCCTGTACAAAGATGAGATTTCTTTTCAGCTCCTCCCTCTCCAACTTACTCCTCTCCTTACACAATCCCAGCAAAGGAGTTTTGGAAAACCAGAGCTGTTTTCCACAAACCACCCTGAAGAAAATGCAGCAGAGAGGGGCCAGGGTCCCCAACAGGACTGAGCACAACAGACAGCCTCCTAAGTTCGATTGAGCACCATGGTTTGAGCACTCTGAGTGTTAAGTAATCTCCTTTGTTGAGTTCCTCAAAAAGAGCTAAATTAGGGCCCCCCTGGTGGTGCAAGGTATTAAGTCTCAGCATTATGAAGCTATCCGCAGCCACTGCAGCACAAGTTCGCTCCCCGGCCAGGGAGCTTCCCACATGGCGCAGCAGACCTCTCCTGACTCCCCGCTGCTCTCTTCAGCAGTGTATTTCAGTCAATCTGCCTGTTCTGCTCCCCACTCTGTCTCTAGTGAATCCTCTCACCCTCCCCCACACTTCTGGCCTGCACCCCAGCTCTTGTATGCATAAATAAATCTTTAAAAAAAAAAGAGCTAAATTAAATCAGGGCCCCTCTGAGCTCAAAGAATGAACCACATCCACATATTTGAATTAAACATCCGGATATGAATGTTTCCAAACATTTCTGCCAGCTAAACTGCTGGAAACACAATAATAGTGTCACTTTGAATGTCATACCTAGCAATGCAAAAGAGGCATGTGGGGTGAAGACCATGGTATTGAATTTCTTGCCACTGAGCACCTTCTAAGCTAAATAGCACTTACACCTTTGTTACCTAGCAATGGCCAGTGCTTTCTGGTGTTCAGTGTATGACTTCATCCAATCATAGTTGGAGTTTAGGAAACCATGTGTCCTCTGAAAAAAGTGTTATACTTTGAAAATTATGATTCTAAATTGATTTATCTAAATCTGATTGATCTGATCAATCTAAAATGATTGCTTGCATTTCCCAAAAATGATTTTGAATTCACTTGTGAACTGACCCAAATACTAAATGTTCTGTTTGGGAGAGGGGGAGTGTCACCTGTGTTGCTGCTATAATTGTTGGGGTGCCTTCTTTCCCCTTTGCTAGGGTTGTGTAGGGAGAAGAGGAAGCTAGAGAGTGGGGGCTGAAGTGAAATCTCACCTTTGTACAGGGCCTCTGTATTGGAGGAGCTAGGGTAGAACCTGCTTTTGTATTCAGCGTGTGCAGGTAAATTTACAACAGTGGAAATGTATGCAGTGGTACCTGTGTTTCTGAACTATTTTATTGTGAAGAAGTGTTTATGCATGCTTCATCAAGTATTTATTTAATGTTGATATATATTTCTCTTCAGTCTTCAGTAGTGGTGTCCTTTGAAAGTGATTCTTTGAGGTCCACTTGCAATAAATAGGATATAGTGAGCTTTCATGTGGCTAAGAAGAGAAAGTCATCCTGCTGCCATCAGCAAGTCTCTAACTCTTTCGAAGTAATAAAAAGTCAACTGCAGCATCAACATAAATGTTTTAAAACTACTCTAGCTAAAACCAGTGGGAACTGAACAAAGTGACTTGCCACTGTTGTGCTTGAAATCACATGATAAAGGCAGGGGTTTGGGGGGAGAATGATGTACTTTTTTTTGGTCTACATTCAACCAAAGAACAAGAAAAGCCATAGATAGACTATTCTCTCACAAGTACAGCAAATGACATAATGTTATGTTACCCACTTGTGCAATGTCTAGTGAGCATCTATATTTTATGACTCTAGATGACCTGGCACTAATAAATTCATGAATGCTGCAGTGATGGGCAAGACTCTTGCTAGCTCCTAAAATAAAGGCAATTTTGTCCATGATCGGATGTCTAATTCACTGATTAAGAGGGGAGCAAAAATGAAGAACATGTTATGCCATCATGCCTCTCAACATTTTAGATCCCTCAAAAATGGGCATTCCTGTCTTCTATCTATCAATCTCTTCCACCTCCCCCACCATTTTTGAGAGATTTGCTAAGCATGGATAATCCATTCTTAAATCTGATTTTAACATATTTTTGTCTTTTCATTCTTCAGATTTAATATAATATGTCTAATTATAACCTTAATTTATTTTACTTAAGATTTGTCTTGCATCCTGAATCTCAGAATTCATGCTTTTGTGAATTTTAGATAATCAATAGCAATTACCTTTTTTATTTCCCTATTTTTGGTATTTCCTTCTAGAAAACCTATAAATTATTCACTGCATCTTCTTATTTTATTCATGTGTGACTCTCATCTATGATATTTTCAATGTATTTATTTCTCTTTGCTACTTTCTATTTGATTTTTAAAAAATGTTAAGTCTATACTTTTTTCTCTGTTCAATTTTTGCTGTTCAATTTATTCTTATATCTTTATTTGTACTTCTAGATATTTTATCTTTTTAATCAAATATGCTTGTCTTTTTATAGGATATTGTTCTTGCCTTAGGGTTTGAATTTTTATGTCTATGATCATCTGGAACATTCAACTTTAAATTCTCCTTCAGAGTATTATTAATCTCATGAAGTTATTGGGCTCTAATCTTGTCATTTCTTATATTTTCTGATGGTAAATTTGTTCCTCATGCTATTTGTAATTTTTATCTCCATTCCATCTTTAGTAGTGTTCTTGTTTTCTGTCAGGATTCATTATGGTCTTGATTATTGAAACTTTATTCCAGAGCAAATATTTGTTCATTTATTTTAAGACACACAGTGTTATTAGAGATATGAAACCTATTATATATTAAATTTTTGACTTTGAATTTCTGGTAATGCCCTTTTCCCAGCCTGAGACCAAGCAAATTTTGCCATTATCCTTTACAGATTAAAAAAAAATACTATATTGTAATCTTTGCTTATAAAAATTTGAAGTACTTTGAAGGTTCTAGTTCTAAGTGCAGGATTTTATTTTCAAGGAATCTGAAGGTTCTCATTGCATCAAATTCCAAGCACTTTCTACCAAACTAACACCTATGCCCTCAGATCCCTAAGGATACTTGAAGCAGTAGCTCGCAGAATTCATACTTTGGTTTTGAGTTCATAGAATCTGTGAAACTGAGACAACATTGTGGGTTTTCATCCATCATTTGGATGGAACAAAACTGTTCCTGCAATTCTAGTGGGTCCCAAAGTCACTAGCTGGAGATGACATTTCCCAGTGTCCTTAGCAACTGAATGTGGTCATGTAATGAGATGTGGATATAACTGATATGGGCAACTTCTGCCTTTTGTGCTTAAAGGAATCTGCTTGCCTATTATTTTTTTTCTTCTTCCTGCTACCTGATATATTGCTACACTAAAACTGTCATGGCCCCAGAGATGAAGCTTTGTGTTGAAGATGACATCATTCTTTCCTTCTTTCTCTCCCTCCCTGCCTTTCTTATTTGTCCATTATGTTAAAAAAAAAAAGCATCCCCCTTCATGAATCCCCTGTATTGCTAAACTTAGCCTGTGATCTAACTAACAATTGTGGGATCTACTGCTTACTTGGATTAACCAGGTAATATATTTTCAAAATACAAGGTACAAGATTAGGCTCAGATTCTACTGAATAGTGACTTTAAGGAATATGTACTTTTAACCAATAAAATTTAAAATTATTTGTGGTATAATTATCATAAACCATTTTCACATTTTACAAACAGCTGCAGTGGACAACTTTCTTTACGAAATACACTTCAGTCATTCTTCAATTCTTCTATATAAAAACTTACGTGAAAAATGGAATAGAAAAGAACACAAGGGACCATGGAGATGGATCACGGGTGAATTGGTGGTGGGCTACCCTAGGGGAATACAAAATGTAAAAGACATAAATAACAATAAAAATATATATTAAAAAAAAAATACTTTTCGTCTGAGAAAGCTAAGCTTCTCAAATGGAAAAAAAATCACCTTAAAGTATTGTTCTCAAATAGTAAATTAAAATGTCCTTGATATGCCTTCAAATATTGTAAAAGGAGTGGTGGATATAGACTTGAAATAATGTCACAACCCTACACTAACCAATGTTTGGGAAGGTTGTCTTTGACTTTTCAGAGTCATGTTTTATGTATTTTCTGCTTCTCAAATAATTCCTGTCAAAGTTCCCCTAAACATATTTGCAATAAAGGCAGCGGAAGTTTTAATCTAAAAATTCTACAAAAGATCTATTCTGAATAAGAATGAATAGCAAAGATATAAATCCCATTCCTTTCTTCTGTATTTGAACAGTTTCAATCTCCTTATGAATCAATTACAGCGTAATATTTGAAAAGTGAAACATGACCTGCTTTGTCTTAATTAGATGATAATTCTTGACAAGTGCTTACAGAGCCACAGATATTGGGGTGTCTGTGACATCTTTCATTATGACTTATTACCTTGATGACTCTAAGCACAGTCACAAAGTAAGTTATGCACTATTAGGGCATAGCCAACATTCAGTTTTGGCAACTTAACCCCTATTTTCAGTGTGTACCTAAAAGACTTGCTCTTATGAACTTGTATCTTCAGATTAATTCTCCCTCCTTTCTGCAACATAAATATATGTTGCACAAACACACACACATATATAATCAAAATACCCAATATTATATTTTTTCTCAATCGAACTTCTGAATCAAAACGTATATATCCTCATCTCAGAAAGTGTCTTCTCTGCTCCTGATAACACTAATCTATTGGTTCTTATAGTGATATTAAAAGAAGTTAAAACTTTGATTCCCTTGTGTGAAAAGAGGTGTTACTTTGATGGATATTTGTAACTACTTAAGCAAAAGAGGCACATGAATGTTCTATGCTCCATGGACTTGCACAAAATACTCTAACAGAATTACAGTCTTTGAGACATTTGTCCTTAACACCTCAGTCTGAGAATCATTGAAATAGTATATATTATTCAATGCTAATGTGAGCATTTGTGGAAGGCTTTTTAGAAACAACATGAAATGAATCATTTCTAGTTTATTTCAACCATTGGCAAATTTTTTGATAGCCAAACATCTGACACCTGCAGGTTATCATTTTCAAATCTATAAAAGTTATTGTTCTTATTTATTCCCACCACCTATGAAATTCATAGGAAGAAGTAGGTGAAGAAAAAAGAACCTGTTTAAAAAGCAGAATCCAACAAACAATTCTCTAATCTGAAATGTGTCCTTGAAGCAATATCAAAGGGGGAGATGTATGTTCAGTATAGATGAGTTGTTCTAAGGAGGGTGAGGCAAGAATCCAGAAAGTGACTTACCTTCAATTTCTTCCCTCCCCTTATAATTATGCCACATTTTGACAAATGTCCATTTAGCAACCAGATGTGAAAAGCCAGATGTGTGGGCATATCTTAACTGGAGTTAAACATTTGATTTGATTAGAACTCCACAAAACAAGTGGTAACATATCTTTGGCTATGTAATATTACGGTAATATAGGCCAGAAGTGCAGGGATGAAAGAATTCACTAGAAACAGAGAACAGAAAAGGTGAATTTATTGAAATACCCTGCAAAGGAGCAGCGGGCTAGACGGGAGATGTACATCTGCGTGGGAAGAAGGATTTGAGGCTCTCTTTTATGTTCTGTTTTGTGTTCTATATTCTCTGTTTTTTATTCTGTTTTTCTTATTTGGGGTGCCACACCAGTTATCTGCTGGTCTCAGGCACTGGCACTGGTATTCTTGGAGCTGGGCTGGTTTTTCTGGTCATGGTGGTCAGTCTTATGGCCCAGTTTCCATGGCAACCTTATTGAGTATTTTATCTATTCAAGCCTCCTAAACTTGCCTGCTGAGCAAGTAGTAGGGTCGTAGTTTTTAAATGATACCCCGGCAATATCTGGCATGACCAAGACATCTTTGGTTGTGTGAAAATGCATGGTTCAGAAAGCTCTTCAAGATATTGCCTGTCTGTATGTTCTTGCTTTCCAAGTAAAGCTGACACATGTGCAAATGGCAGACCCATACTTTCATTAGATAATTAGGTAAAGTAATACACAATAAAGCCTAAATATTGCTTCATAGGAATAGAGTAGGTGACTCATTCCCTTCAATAATTTGAAGATCACTGTATTAGACTGAGTTCTCCAGAGAATCTGAACCAGTAAGAGACAGAGATAAAGATATAGTTAGAGACAGTGATAGATATCCAAAGAGATTTATTATATAGAATTGTCACATATGGTAAATCCAAAGGTCTGCAGTATCCAAAGCAAGTGGGAGACCCAAGAAAGCTGATGATATGCTCTAGTCTGAGTCTGATGTCTGAATACCAGGCCATCCAAAAATACACATTCCAAACTGAATCCAAAAGCAGAAGAGTGATGTCTCATCTCAAAGATGGGCAGAAAGAGAAAATTCTCTCACTCTGCTCTCTTAAAAAAATGTATTAAATTAATTTATTTTCTTACACAATTGTTAATTTTTGGACAGTATTTGATTTCTCCCCTCAAGTATAGTCCCTACAGTTCTTGCATCATCATAACACCCTTGATCCATCATCACACTTCTTTTATTCAAACTTTCAATGCATTAGATGAAAATGACCCACGGGGGGAGAATAATCTGTTTTCCTCAGTCTACCAAATAAAATGTTAATCTCATCCACAAACACCTCCAGACATACCCAGAATAATGTTTAGCAAAACATCTGGATCCTGTGATCCAGTCAAGTTGGCACATAAGATTAATCATCATAAATCCACTCATTGTCAACTTGGCACCCATATTTATCTCCTTAAGTTATACTTAGCCCAAAATAATGGGAGTAGCAAGGTTGTAATTCCACCTAATGGTAGCCAAAAACTACAAACTGCATCTTGATCAGCCTTTGACACTTTAAACACTATTTGTTATACTGGGTCATGTGGTTCAAGTGACAGAGAGGCTTACGTGGTAGCTGGCTCTGCTGCAGAATCTTCTTTTTTTTTCTGGGAACCACTCAAAACCAGCAGTTTTCAGGCTATTCAGCAAGTGGGTCATGCCAGCACTTTCAAATAAGTAATATGTTCTCTTCTCAATCCAATAAAACCCACTAGGTGTTGTGCTTATTTTTGGTGGCAGGAGGGGCCAGATGCAATAACTTATCCTTCCCCTTAGAAAGGACATCTCAATATTCCCCATAACACTTCAACCTGAGAAATTTCACTGAGATCACAGGTCCCTACAAGATCCAATCAATGTAATTCCATCAATGCAATGAGCAGTATGATCTCTTGCAAAAGAGAAAGGTGATCGAGATCTCTGCAATCTGAATTATGACACAAGACTGGAGAGTTGATATATTCCTAAAGTAGAACAGTGAAGGTGTATTTCCAGTATGCTATAGGAAATAAAACTGCATCTGGTGGTTTTTTTTTTTTTTTTTTTTGGGGGGTCTGGTGGTTCTTATTGACACATTTTGGGAAAATATATTTTTCCAGAATAATAGTTGCATGCTAGCTACCCAAAAATGTATTAACTTGCTCAAACAATGAAGCCACATCTGATACATCACCTGCAATTGGAGTTATCACTTGATTAAGCTTACAAATATCCGCTTTCATTTTCCAAGATCCATTTTTTTTTTAAAATAATACAATTGAATGGGGATATGGTGGGATTCACCACTCCTGTATACTTTACATCCTTGTTGATGGCATTAATCTCTGAATCCCTCCAGAGACATAGTGTTGCTTTTGCTTTACTCTTTTCTTAGGTAGAAGCATTTCTAATGGCTTCCATATACTCTTTTCCATCATTCTGGTTCTCACTCCACAGGTTAGGGAACTAATGTGAGGATTCTGCTAGCTGCTTAGTTTGTCTATTTCAATTATGCATTGCAGAACTGAGAAAAGAACCACTGAATGAATTTGGAGACCCACCGGGCCCACTGTGAGATGGACCTTATTTAAAACTCCTTTGATCTCCAGACTTCTGTAAGCCCTATTCTGGCTGGGGGGCCATAAAAATATTTGTGTCTCCTGGAATTAATGTTAGTTCAGAACCAGTATCCAATTGTCCCTAAAAGCTCTGAGTATTTCCTTTTTCCCCAGGGCACAATTACTCTGGGAAGACTGTATGGTTTGGAGAGAGATAAGCCCATCCTCAAAGACACCTGACTTCCCTTCATTCAAGGGGTTTTGGGTCTATAAACTGACTCAAGAGTGGGAACTGATGCTTACTTGACTTTTATGCATTTATACTTATTCAGTTTAAGAATTTAGTAGTCTTACTATCTATTTTACTTCTAGGAAAACCACAATCAACTAACCAACATCATAGGCTTGCATGAGTCAGGCTGTTCTAATTGCAGCATTGACTTTACTGCCCATTATAGTAGCCATGACCATCTGCCATTAGTGGTTAAATGCTACATTTGCCACCCTGCGGTCTACTTACTTTCATTGCATTTAGTTTTCTCAATTTAATGACTGCAGTTTCCATGGAAAATTTTGACAGAGAACAGAGATAATGGGGCTCTTCAAGGATGTCAGAGCTCTCATCACAAATTTATTTCCTACAGTAGTGGTGAAATATGTCTTATGGACCTTCTCAGTGTGTGACAGTAGGTCTTAAATGACAAATACACTGTAATATTATGATATCCTTTAGCCTTTGAATCCCCTCCTATACACTGAACCATTTCTACTATATTGACAAAAAGTGGATCACCTTTTGTCCATGTTTCAATCAACCAGGCAAACAGAGTCCTTCCATACTGCGTGGGCTGCATCATTAAATGTTCTTCCTTAGATAGCCCATATCCACAAGTTTGGCCTGATCAAACTTTATGTTCCCTCCCCTGCCATTATCCCACATTCTTACCCATTCCCATACATGTTCTCTGGAGAACTGTAATATGCATACATAGAGCTATGTCATACCTTCTGAATGGGCCAGGGATATTGCATACTTTATCATGGGTCATACTTTGACCATCACCTTTAAGGACTTTCTGGGACTGTAGTCTAGTTATGAAGCAAAAAGGTTAGAAACAAAAATGGTTATGTATGAGAAGAATCAGCATTTTCACTATATGCCAACTTTTCCATCAATGCTCTCACTTTAACATAAGATCTGCAAGGCTAGGGTGAAACTTGTAATATTGCCAGTCACTGGATGAAAGTGTACTTGATTTTCAGCAGTCTCAGCCCTGCAGCTCTCAGTTCAATGACAGTCAGACAGAAAGAAAATTTTCACCCATTCTGCTTTTTTGTTCTCCCCAGACTTTCAATGGATTGGATGAGACCCACCAACTTTGGGAAGAGCAGTCTACTTTTCTCGGTCTACACATTCAAATGTTTATTTCATTTAGAATCACAGAGATTCCCAGAACAATGCACATTTAAATTTCTGGGCACCCTGTGGTCCTGTCAAGTTGACTTGTAGAATTAATCATTACAGTCATCAAGAGAGCAGCCTGGTTCGAGTCCTCTCCTTGATCTACGGGCTTGGCATTCACTACCTGCTCCTGCTTCTTGTCTTAGAATTCTTACCTTTGGAATAATTCCTCTTGGTAGCACTCGGCAAGATCCATGAATGAATGATTCATTTTCCTTTTATTTTAATTTTTCTACTGTAGGCTCAGCATCTAGACTACAGCCTTCCTTAAAGTAGGCATTGACATGTTTTTGGAATAAATGAAATTAGTTCTGATGTCAGGAGGCAGAGTCCAGGAAACAGGCTAGAATTCTGGGGAAGAACATCTCTCTTACAGACTTTAGAAAGAGCATGTCTGGATTCTGGGTAAGTTATTAGGTTAGCATGTAGGATAGAGATGGTGCTCAAAGACAAGTTACCAAGTTTTAGAATTATTAACCTGAAAGCTTAAATTCTTCCTGCTTCAGGTCATGAATGATTCTGTAGTCTATGGTAGAGCTCAACCTACTCAAGGAAGCTGAATGGCCTCTCTGTTGGTGAACACTGTAGAAGCTTCTTTGCATACATCCTTTGGAAGTACTCCAAAAGCAGCACTTGGGAAGCACCGGAAAAAAAAAAAAAAAGAAAAATTCCATATTCATCCTAAAACCTCCCTCTCTCTAGTGGGCCCTAGATTCACATAACGTAATTACTAGTAAGAGGGTCTTGATAGATATTTGTGAGAAATCAAGTGACATTTTAATCCCTTGTAATTAACTAGACCTTTTTTTTTTGACCTTATTTAGGAAATATAATGAAACACACACACACACACACACACACACACACACACACATACACACTCCCAAACACACACACACACACTTCCCTGTAGAAAACAAAAGAATGATATGAAAGTGTAACGTCTTTATTTTTACTACTTAGAGGTTTCAGCAGAAAATGCATTTGTCATGTTTTCTGCCTTTTGAAAGTTTTTCCCCAGAAATCTTTCTTCCTGTTAAATAGAAAGATTATCTCCCTACCTCTCTTATCCATCTGGATGCTGCCAGATAACCTCTTACTGCCCCCACCCCTCCACCACATCACCTGTAAAATCCACATTCCAATAATAATCAAACTTTGGTTGTGAAAATAAAGGTCATTTTTTTCAACAAGTGTTTCTCTTTCTCCCATACTGTAGAAAGATTGTATCTCCCAAAACTCAGGGTTTTCATTTGCAAAATAAAAACCTACTTCCCTTAAAGTTTGTCACAAAGATCAAAATATATGCAAAAGTGATTTGTAAATATTATGTGCTATAAAATGTTAAATATCATGTTATAATGACAATATTTGGCATTTACAGAAACTCATAATAAAATGACAGAAGTACTAATGACTGTTTTACAAAAAAAAAATAGTAGTTAAGAAAAGGATGGTGTCCCTTGTGTGACACAAAGTGGACATTTGTGCTTATATAATCTTGACTATGCACAAATGGTTTCTGGAAGGTTACAAAAGGTATGAATAGCAGTTATTGTTGTAAGAGAAGACTAAGATTTAAGATAAGAAGGAAATATACTCTTCATCTCATAATATTTTTGCTATTGTCTGAATTTTTATCATATGGACACATTGTTTTCCCAATTTAATATACTTTTTTCATAAAACATGGTGATAGGATATTTTAATATAGTAATGGAACCTGATAAATTTTAATTATCAGTCCATAATTAGGTACTGGCAAAAATGTAATTCATTTTAGAAAATGTGTATTAGAAACTGTTGTATTTTTAATCTCTGATTTAGAGCTGGAATAAAAAGCATTAATTGGAAACTTAGAGTATAGTTGTAGTTGCAGGCAGGTGACTGCTGTTAGGTCAGCATTATATAGTAGAAGAAACACAGACCAAGATTAAAAGACTTCTGTTCAAAGCCCAACAACCTCTTCCTGTGAACCTGAGCTTGGGCATTCATTTTTCCTTTCTAAAAATAGAATTAATTATCTCTGCCCTGTCCATCGCTGGGGTTATCAGGAAGATCAAACAAATGACTCCACTGGCAAGACAGACTCTATCTCTAAGACACTTATCACATGTTTCTGCACATAGAGGAAACTTTATTTTCAAAAACAAGAATAATATGGGGGGAGAGAGGGATGGTGGGCCCAAGATGACAGAATAGGAAGAACTAGTGCGTATCTCCTCCTCTGCACCTAAATGTGGCCTAACCTACACAGAAGCAGACCTGAAACCCAGATGAATAAAATATTCCCTACAAAGGATAAAAGGCAGCATCCAGATAGACAGGAGAGGTAGAGGGAGATGTCTTTCTAAGGACGAAACTCTAAAATCAAGAGGGTCCACCTCTGGCATCCTCAGGCAAAAATGGGAAGACATCTCTAAGGTATGGAACTTTACCCTGGGGAGTGGAGAAAGGGTTATGCCTAACACCTGACCACCCAACTCTACAATCCAGCATTGTAGTGGCAATCTTCTAGAACTGCTATATTCAGGGCCAGAGGGAAATGAATATAGGAAAGCTAAGGAAAATGTAGGGACTAAGAACCAGCCCTTACTAGATCCATAGGCGGACTCACTTGCTCTTTGGCCCAAAGTTATGACACTGCTCTGAACTGTTTCAGACCCATAGATAAAGAAATCCCCTACCCCTTCCTTTCAGAACTGGTCTAGGAGGCAAAGAACACCCTGGAATAATTCAGAGTCAGAGTCCTCAGCAGGTGCCATCTTGACAACCTTTGCAACCTTGTCAATAACTGTGGAGGCCCTATCTTGGAACCTGTTCTCAGTACTATCAGACACTGAAAGTGAATTCATGATGAGAATTCTACTACTCTTGGGAAATAACCAAGCTAGATAGGGGTGAGAAGATAAAAATCAAGAGGGTCCTCTCTGGCATACTGCCTGCTGACAAACAAGCTGTACTCTTATAGATATCGAGTACCCAAAAGACCTTACAAAGCATAGCTAGCTAGCAAGTAGACCCACCACCATTTTCACTCATCCAGTAGCCCAAGGCCTATCATAGCCACCCTTTGATGACTTGCACATGTGTTCCACCCCTTGCAAGGTCCCAACTCATATGCATCTCAGTATAGTGGTGAACTCTGCCTTGTACCCACATTGCGCACCACACCTACAAAGTCCACGGCATTCATGATGAGGCCCCAGATGCACCCATAGTAAGACCCAAATAGAGAACTCCAGTCACATTTGTAGAACCTATTGTATCTACAAGTCCTGCTTCTTGACCCAAGTCCCAGGGTCACCAGATCCCAGATAGATACCACCATTAAGAGGGTGATTCAACTCCTTCAGTCTATCTGGCTAGCTAAGTCCGTGTTTCCAGAGGCTAGCTGCCCATTTGACAATGTGGGCTGCTATTGGCACTGTGTACTTTAGCAGGCCCAATGAACACCAGTGTAGTAGGTAGCTTAGACACACTGCACACAACACACAGCAAATCCAGATATTCACATGTGAAGCCTGGACCCACTGAATCACCCACTGAGCACATTTTAGTTCACAGCGAAGGACAAACCCAATGAAAGCACTACTGCCTGGTAAGATTGACAACCCTAACCACAGTGCTGCCCTGACACAGCAAGCAGGTGGCACACAAAGTGGTCACACCTTGAGTGACTGATTTGGGAAACTAGGAGATGATGCTCCAGGATCCTGCATGAGATCACTTGCATAAACCAAAGTGTCAGTACTAGAACAGGTACTAAAACATAGACCTGAACACAGAGAGTGAGGCAAAGTGGGGCAACAGAATGACATGCCCCAAAGGAAAGAGGAAAACAAAACTCTAGAAAAGAATGCTAAAGAAATGGAGATAAGCAAATGACCTGAGGAAGAATTTAAGGTAGTGGTTATAAAGATAGTCACTGCTCTTAAGAGAAGAATGGATGAACTAGGAAGATAAAGGAACATTCAAAGAGAAGTCAGAACTGAGGAATACAGTAATAGAAATAAAAAATATATTATGGAGGGGTACAACAATAGACTGAATAAAGGAAAGGAATGAATAATGAATTGGTAAACAAAGGAATAGAAGTCACCTAGACAGAACAGAAAAATGAAAAAAGAATAAAAAAGCAAGATACCCAAAGAGACATCTAGGACAGCATCAAGAGGAACAACATTTGCATTTATAGGGGTCCCAGAAGGAGAAGAAGAGACAAAAAGGGCTAGAAAGAAATATTTGAGGAAATGATCACTAAAAATTTCCCTCATCTGGGTAAAGAAACAGTCATCCAACTACAAGAGGAGGAGCCCCAAAAGACCCACACCAAGATACATTATGATTCAAATGGCAAAAATTAAAGATAAAACCTTAAAACAGCAAGAGAAAAGTAGCATATTGTGTACAAAGGATACCCCTTAAAGCTAACAGCAAACTTTCCAATAGAGAGTGGTATGACATACTCAAAATACTGAAAAGAAAACAGCTTTCAACCAAGAATTCTATACCTTGGAAGACTGTCATTCAGATTTGAAGATGAGATCAGGAGCTTTCCAGACAAGCAAAAGCTGAAGAAGTTCATAACTACTTAAGCAACACTGCAAGAAATGCTAAAGGGCTCATCTAAACTGAAAGGGCACTAAATAAAAGGAAGAAAGCATATAAAAGAGAAAAAAAACTCACTTTAAAATATAGACTCACAGTAAAAGTAGTGGAATGACTACCTATAAAGCAGAATAAAGATTAAAAGATGAGAGTAGTGAAAATTAACTAAAATTACAATAATTAGTCAAGGGAAATATATTACATAAAGATGTAAAATGAGACATCAAAAATAGAAAATGTGGGGGAAGGAATAAAAAAGCAGTTTTAGAATGAGTTTAAGTATAAGTAACTATCAATTCAATGCAGCTAAATATATACATAAAATCTTCTATGTGAACCTCCTGGTAACCATGAAGCAAAAACCTATGACAGAGACTTCTGGGGAGATGGCAGGTAGACAAGAGCCTTGTGTTATTACTTCTTTCAGGGATCTGTATATTGCTGTAGATAAAATGTTAATTTTGACAATATTGATTCTTCCTATCCGTAAGCATAAAATATCTCCCCATTTCTTTGTGTCTTCATCAATTTATTTCAGCAGTGTCTTATAATTTTCAATGTATAGGTCCACTTGCTTTCTTTGTTATCTTCTCTGTGGAGATGCTAGTTCATTGACTCAAAACTGCTTATACCTCCAGATATATCTCCAGCTAACTCAATTCTATGCACATTTTATATTTAGAATGAATTTTTTTACTGAAACTTTTATAGAAACCCCATAATACACACTAATTAAATTCACATCTGCCTAAAGACTTTACTCTGGTTTTGATCCTCTCATCTCTCTGTGGGTGGACAAAGGAATAAGTTACACTTAGCAGCTTTCTGATATAAAGAGTTTAATGGACAACTTCTAAGACCTATGTCATTGAGTATATTCTATCAACCTAACATAATCTTGAATCTTGATGAAATAAATGTGGAATGGGGTCTGCAGTAATTTCCTAGAACTACTATAAGAAAGCACCACAAACTGAGTAGCTTAAGCCATGAGAAATATTGTCTTATAGGAAGGCTAAAAGATCAAGGTGTCATCAGGATTAGAACCTTTTGAAGGTTGTGAGAAAAGATTTGTTTCTTGTCTTTCCTCCTAGCTTCAGGTGGTTGCTGGCAATCTTTGCCATTCTTTGGCTTGTAGACTCATCACCCTGATCTCTGCCTTCATCTTCACCTGGCATTCTCCCTCTGTATGCCTGCTTCTAAACTTCTTTATAAGTATACCAGTCATACAGGACTAGGACCCACTCTAGTGACTTCATTTTAACATGATCACTTCTGTAAAGGTCCTCCTCTAAATGAGATCACATTCAAAGGTACTACTAAGTATTAAAACTTCAACATAGAAATGGGGAGCAGAGCATAATCCAGCCCATAACAGTCTCAAAACTTTCTGAATGTTTAATGGTGAGTGTGTGTATTTCATATCCTGGCATAGGCAGGATCAACTAGTTCAAAGTACTGACAAATTTGAAAACGAACAGCTAAAGGAACAAAAAGTCCAAAAAAAAAAAATTGTCACTATATTAGCCTGAAACTGTCCTTGGCAGTAATCAACCACTGGTAAATGATTTTGTTTCTTTTGCCTGCAAGGGAGCTTGGTCTTATTCTGCCTGGATACTACCATAAAATTTAAAGACCTTTAACAGGATAGCCTATGTACTGTTGTGTAGACTGTCAGAAATGAATTATGGAATTCATTGAGTTCCAGATCCGGAGAGCTCAATAGTTGCTCACCATGCCTATCTTTCCCTGAGGGTTATATCAACAGTATTCTCTGTGCTATTTTTCTGATAATAAAAAATAAGAATTAAAAGAAAATTAGGGCCAGTGGTGACCTTAGTTTTAGGATTGAAGTATGATGAAGATACATTTTGAACCTTAGTTTTAGGATTGAAGTATGATGAAGATACATTTTTCATTCAGTCTCAGTTGAGTAGACATTGAGTACTGATATGTACGACGTCAATTAGTCTGTCTGATAGCCAGTTTCCACATAGAAGAAGTCTCATGAGTGACTTATAATGAAAGAAGACATGGGAAAAATCCCAAGGAACACTATGCAAATTATTTTACCTTTTTATGTTAGGTTGAGTCCTACCAAATATATCCTACTGGAAATGATCTTAAAAGCATCCTTTTCCTTAGGAAGAAAGAGATGTTGATCAAGAAAGAATTTTCAGTAATTACTTGGTTTTCTCCTAAAACCTGTAAATATCAGAATCCTGAAGGATTTACAGTGCCTAAGGAGTTTTCATTCAATTATTTTAAAGGAGTATTTCTCCTCTATGGTTTAGGATATGTTTATTATCATTATTTCCCAGTAAAGATATTGTGAGACTTTGCAACCTTTTAAATAAACAACTGTTCAGCATATTTTGCTGCATTTATTATTGGCTACTTTTTATTATGGAATTCTGTTTTTCATCCTTAAAAGAAAGAACCTTAGGTCTCTTTCCCATCTGTTTTTATGGAAGGAGACAGAGTTTTTATGAGTATATTGGTTAATTCAAGAGGAAAAAAATTAAATGCTCCAGATTTCATATGCTATTGCAGAGTTAAACTTTGCATAGCAACCAATCTTCAGTGTTATGCTTCCCCTTTGTGCTCCAGGATTCTCACATAAAAGAAATTAATTGCAGTGAGAATTTAGTACTTCCACGTGTCAGAGGCACTTACATTCCAGATCATTCAAGATTAACTAACTTACCCTTGGTTAATCGCAGGTTACTACATTACACAAGGAAAAACAGACCAATAAGATTATAAAATCAAATAGACTTTGGATTTATAAGCCAAAGTATTGGATTGTGATTTGAGGGTCCCTGGAATAATTCCCAACTGAGAGTCTGTGTGATTCTCTATATCCTAATTCCTTTGTGAGTAGACAGGAGAGCACTGGTGCCTAAATATCCACTTGCAGATTAACCACTTTCAGCATCCTTTATGTTAATCACTCTAGGTAGCACTTCTCAAATTATCCTCCACAGACCACCTGCAACAGTATCTCCTGGGGTGCTGATTTAAAATACAGATCTGGCAGTCCTTCTCCTAAACTGACTCAGAATCTCTCAGGGTGAGACTTAATAGAAACCCCAGGGGTCTTATACATACTGAGTTTACAAGCCACTGGCCCAGGATCTCTTATTTCATTGGCTAGGTCCAATAAAGTCTTGACAAAAGCACTTAGTTAAGACTAAAGAAAGAAGACCGCTGCTGTCAACCCTGGACTGTGGACATCCCAGCATCACTGCTATTACTTCCCATAGAGTCAGGGTGTCATTGCTACATCACAAGCAACAGGGGATGCAGCACCCTTGTCTGTGCCTTTTCCCAGGCAGTATATCTAATTGACTGGTCCTAGTTCATAAACCCCAGACCTAGAAAAATACATATACAATGTTTCTAGCTTCCTAAAATGAGATGAAGATTTGTATAGTGAAGGGTTCCCAAAATTAGGAAGAGGATTTTCAGAGTTCTTGAAGTGATAACAATAAATGAGACACTATGATCATTATGACAGACAAGATAAGACAAGTGGAAGTTAGAGCACTGAAACCAAAGAGTTCCTCTGGGTGAACAGTGCTTGCTGAGGGCTGACTGGAAAATCCCTCTAAAGAGGTTCACAGACCTATCTCTTGCTGATCTCTCTCAAACCACCTATGTTTAAATTATCTTTGCTCCTACTATGGAATTGAAATTGTTGATACTTTAAATGTTTTAGAAACCCTCTATCTTTAGTCCTTTAACTTTTTATTCTGGGTATCTTATCTCATTATCCTTTGCATCCCTTCTTCTACTTTCTATGATTCCTTTACATTTTTATGTGATCATTTAAATTTTTCAAGTCAAAGGAATTTTAGGAATGGTATGTAAATATCAAAGTAGCTAATAGTGACACAGTTGAGTCCTAGATGTTTAGAATTCAAGAAGATAATTCACTTCTCTAGATCTTTGACATCCTGTATTTCATATGCCTGCATGAAGCATACAGGCATAACTGTAATTCCACATACAGATATCTCCACTTACCAGTGTTTTATATGCCTCCTTATGCTTAACTGAATTACATTTTTCTTAAAAACTTTAAGCAATAAGGGTTTGTGAAATATGCAGTTTTCTCTTAGCTGTTTTGAAGTTTATGTATGCTGTAATTCACTATTATTATTCATGCTAAGATTCTGGGGGATTTTCACCCCTATAATGTCATACAAATTTAACTACAGTTTGCTATTTTCAGAAAATGATTGATTAGCTGATGCCTTAATGCAATCTTAATTGTTGAGAGGTCATGAACTTGACATGAGTCAGTTTATGTTATTTTTTGCTATAGCAAACCCTTTAAAAATAACTTATACATTATAAAAACAATAATATTTATTATATAAAACTGGGAAAATGCAAAAACAGGTGCAGAAACATAGGTAGATAACAATTCCTAATCCTTTACTTCTTAGAGGCAACTCTAATGTTAATACTGCAGACATATGCAGTAGTATGCTCATACATTTTTAACAACTAGCTCTCTGGATGTAATTCCAATACAAACATTGGTTGATATTTTTGTTTATTTTAATAAGTAAGATGAACTCGATAGAAACAAAGCAGAGTTTCTATTCATTTGTAAATGACATGAGCAGCTTCTTTGCTGATTTGGATAATAACTTTCAAATACTGAAAGAATTTAGTTCCTCAATTTTTTTGTGCCATTCATAATGTAACATCTACAAGCATAGCATATTTTAAGTTGAATCTGCATAATTAATATTTTACCTTCACTTTCTTAATTCTAGATTAACAATAAAATAATTTTTTTTAAAAGACAGCACAGATAAGACAAGACCAGTGTGGGAAAGCAGTAAAGAGTTGTAAGTCTGGAAATATTTTGAAGGTAGAACCCTCATGATTTGCTAAAGAATTTTAAGTGGGATGTGAGAGAAAGAGAGAAGTCAAAAATGATTCCCAGGTTTTTGGCTCAAGCAATTGAGTACATGGTGATATTAAGATGGGAAACATTGGAAGAGGAGCAGGTTTAAGGGAGGAAAACAAAATGTGCTGCTTTTAGACATACTGAGTTGAAATTTCCAAGTGGAGATGATTAGTAGGTCACTGAATATATGTGTCTGAAGTTCACAGGAGAGGTTAAGGCTAGAGATATAACTTTGGGAATAATCATGTGTAGAAGGTACTGAAGACCATAAGATTGGATGAGGTAATAAGAAAATGAGTATAATTATAACAGAGATTGCAGAACTGAGATAGGGGAGATGAGAAAAATCAGCAAAGGAGACTGAGAAGATGTGATGGGAAGAAAACCAAAAGAATAATTTACCCCAAAAGCAAAGTGAAGAGAGCATTTGTAGAGCGAGTGATTGGACAGGCGCCATTAGTGTCCACCAATCTTCCTTTAGCTCTGAGAAACAAAAACATCAAAAAATAAATAGTAGACTTTACAAGGAAGAGACACAGAACAACTAACAGGGCAGTGGTCACAAAGAGTTGAGGATGTAGTAAAAAATAAAGCTAATAAATTTGAAAACTGTTTAATAAAGTGGATAAGTTCTGAAAATATAAATTACCAAGAATCAGGCAAATAAAATAGAAAACCTGATGATCCCTATAACCACATAATTATAATCATTAATTGAATCTTTCCTCACAAATAAAGCAAACAAAAAACCCCAGATGGCTTAACATATGAAGACCATCAAATTTTCAGCAGCTAGGTAATTTCACTTATAAAAGTTTTCCAGAGGCCAGAATAAAGAAACTATTCCTTATTTTATAAAGCCAGTAGATCCTTGATCCCCAAAATCAAGTAAAGAGAGTATAAGGAAGAAAATTATAAGAGGAGAGAGGATCTGTCATATGAAATGACTAAGCATTAAAACATTTTTGCCCTGAAAGACATTTGTGAAGGCCCATATCACTTGTAGTTGCAGCCATATTTTGGATGGCTACTCTTGATTTGAGAAAGGAAGCATCAAGCACATGTTTCAGCAGTACCGTTTAATACTTTACAAGAGGGATATTGGAAGGTTTTCTTTATCAAGATCATATTAGGAGACCACAATCCTACCTCCTTACGAAGAACAATTAGGCAGCTATCAACAAACAAAAACAGCCCTAGGACTGCTAAAAACTAGATAATAAACACATAGAGATAATGAACACATAGAGAAGGGAGACACCTTCATTTCTCCTGCATCTCCCATTTCCCAAGGGAGCAGTTCACAGTGACTTGCTCTACAAACAAAACCAGTAAGTTTCACTACTGAAGGAGCCAACATCAGTTCAGAAGTCACATACCTTCTGCAAATTTCAGTGGTTTTACACCCAGTTATTTGTATTCGCTGATGTCAGTTACCTGAGGCCCCCCTCACCTCACCTCCACAAATCCCACCAGATCCTGAGAAGCAAACTAACACCAGCCTAGATCACAGCTGACCCATACTCATACTCAGAACTACCCCCACCCCTACCCCAGCGGTGCACTTGCATATAATTAGGCTGATGCCATCAGCAGCCTCCACTGCCATGCCCACTTTAGAGGAGAAATGGTGACATCATCGGAGAGTACAACCAACAGCCAGGAACCCTGAAGCTGCTGTGGGCCCAGATCAGGTCATGTTGTCTGTCACTGGCTTAAACTGCTGCATTCAAATGCAGCTTGCCCTCCAGATGTGTATCTACATGCCCTGGCACCAGCTTCCAGTAAGTAGGGGTTGGCAGGATACAGCAATGACAATAGTACTGAGGACAGCCAGGATACTCACAGCTATCAGCTATCAGCTTAGATTTAATCTAAGGCACATACAAAACACAAAGGATGCCATCATTTGTAATCTCCCTCTGCCTTGCTGCAGCTCCTTTGTATTTTATACTAGAAAGAATCTTGTATGATTATGTGGAAGCCCTATTTTTGTGACTCTCACCAAAGAGACAACTTTAGATTGCTTAGTCTTGTGGCCAGCAAGACTTACACTTACTGTCCCATAAGACAGTCTATGTTTGCATACTTTAAAAACTGCTACCAGAGGTTCTGACTTCCTATCAGCCTAAATCTACGTTTTGACTGAGATTCTTCTCTTTGGCATACTGATGGGTCTGGGCAAATCCTCAAAAACTGGTAACTGTTAAATATAAATAGACTGTTTGGACAATCAAAAAGGTTCAAACATCCAAGAGCTGCACAGGTTTGAATGATAAAATTTATCTCCTACGCAATGGTCATTCGTTCAAAATTGAAAGAGGTGAAATCTTTTAAAATTGCTTTCTCAGAAGGACTTGGGTAAAAAATGTCTATGCAGTATGAATCACATTTAACATCTTTCCATAATAACTTCCCAAGCCCTCCAATTTTCTTTGTGTCATATAATTCACAAAACACTAACCTGCCCCAATAGGTGGTTGAAGGGGGGAAGCTCAAGAAATACTTTAAGGTTAAACTATAAATCCTTGCCAGAACTATGGAAAATGTATTACATTGATGTTATGAATTGATTTACTGTTTTATTTTGGGCTAATGATAGAATTAAGAAATCCTAGAAGATACATTAAGCATCTGACAAGGAGCTAATTTCTAAAATGTATAAAGAACTCATACAACTCAATAACAAAAACCAAGCAACCCAATCAAAAAAATGGGGGAAAGTCTGAAATTATCACGTCTTCAAAGAAGTCCTTCAGATGACTAAAGGCACTGAAAAAAAATGTTAAACATCACTTATTATAAGGAAAATTCAAACCAGAACCACAATGAGATATCGCCTCATTCCTGTAAAATGGCCCAAATTAAAAAAAAAAAAAAAAGGAAAGGAAACAATAAGTGTTGGTGAGGGTGTGGAGAAAAAGGAACACTCATCCACTGTTGGTGAGAATATAATTTGATGCAGCCTCTCTGGAAAATGGTATGGAGATTCCTCAAAAAAAAAAAAATCATACAATCTAGCAGTATTTATCCAAAGAATTTGAAAATTCTAATACAAAAGAAGTGCATAATGCACTCCTGTATTCACAGCAGTATTAGTCACAGTAGCCAAGTCATGGAACCAATCTAAATGCCCAAAATACAACTGGATAAAGAAATTGTGGAATATATACTCAGTAGAATATTACTCAGCTATTAGTAAAGATAAAATAATGCCCTTAGGAATGAAATGGATGAATCTTGAGGTAATTATGCCAAGTGAAATAAATCAGAAAGTGAAAGGCAAATAAAGATGGTTTCACTTACTTGTGGAATATAAATAACCAAAGAAAACAAAGAGGCAAAGCAAAGCAAAATTAATTCTTGACTCTGTGAAAAATATACTGGTTACCAGAGAGAATGGAGTGGGGGAGGAGGAAGAGGGAGGTAAGGGGAGGAAAAGGGTAGGATATTAGCAGGGAGTCCTGGTGGAGGTTAAGTGAAGCACATATGGAGCTGTGAAATGTACCACCAAATTATATAGTTATGTAAACAACCACAAAATAATACAATGTGAAGGAACAAAGCAAAACAAAAACTCTTAGATAAAAACAGCATTACAAATGTGCTTTGAGTAAGGAACTTGACCAGATCAATGTTTGTTTGTTTGTTGGCTTGTTTACAGCGTCAAATCTCCATTTTGGTGTTTGAGCACCATGAGACACACGTTGTGATGTCTTCATAGCTCTGGAATGGTGCCCCTCTTAATTAACCGTAACATGATATCTGGCCAATCTAGAGAATACAGAGACTTTCATAAGGTTGTCTTTACATTGTACAGCCTTCCCATATTCCTCCTCCATTTTGTAAAATACTGACTCATGAAGGAATCCACATTGTTTATACAGATCTTCTTTATGAAACTTAGTACCAAAAAAAAAGAAAAAAGGAGTTCACTAATTCTTACAGAGGGACAAAGGAAAGGTAATCAATTAGTAAAGTAGAAACAACATGTGCTTGAGTCAGGAGATCTATGATCTAAACTTAATTCCAGTATTTGTAAGCTGGGTCATTTGGGATTTGTTACTAAGCTCTCTGAACAAACTTATAAAGGTTTCTTATCTGAATCAATTTAGATGACAAATTATGATATGTAAGAAAATGTGTCAGAATTCAATTCAAAATAACCTCTGTAGATTTTATGTATTGATCTGGAAATATGCATTTATAGTGAAAAAATGTTACAGAAATAGCATGTATAGTGCTATCAATTTTGTATAAAGAAGGAAGGGATAAAGGAGGAAAAGAAGGAAGAAATAAAAGAAGAAAGGAAGGGAGGGAACAAGAGAGGGAGAAAAGGGAGGAGGGTGGAAAAATGGGAAGGAGGGGGATAAATAGACAACCGGAACTTACTTTGTTTTTTAAACCTCCATATAATATAAATTGCATGTATTACTCCTGGGTTTTAAATTTTCAAAAACAATGGTAAACTATTTTATTTGTATGTTCCACTTACATGGTGCTTTGCCTTATGGTCAGTGTTTCTTTGGTCTGAGTACATTCTATTTGCATGGCCATACCACATACCTCTCTCAAGGAAACCTTTCCAAACACTGTGCAGTATGTTTTCCTGTGCAGGAGTGTAGGGAAGTCTCCCAACTTAATTTCTTGGGCTTAGTATTCACGGCATTCCATCCTTTACACCTCACATCTACCCAATATCCTATAGCTTTAGTGAAGGTGGTCTTTTGCCCAACTATCCACCATCACACAAATCTTTTTTGGGAATTATCTCCTTCAACCTCTCCAGCAATTTCACTCCATGAAGCTGTCTTTCCACCTTTACATAGCTATACCTTTTCTTAAATATTAATCATAAAATTAAAACATATTTATTGGGAGAAGTAAGAAATAAAATCAATGAGAAAAAACAAACTAATTCATCATCACTATTTCAATATATGACCACCAGTATTCAGTTTCTCATTCTTTTTCATTGAGAAACCTTAAGATAAAATTTTACAAACTTTTTATAAGCTGTTATAAAATTTAAGATAACTTGGGGGTTCTCCAAGTCCGTTTTCTCCAAAGCACCATTTCATGAATGTATCTTAATTTATTGAACCATTTCCTAAATCTGGACTTGTTCCCAGCATTTCGTTATTATAGAATATACTACAGTAAACATCTTTAAAAACATCTCTAATTATGTCATTATATTAAATTCTGAGAAATGGAGTTCCTGGATTATGACAAAGGAATATGTTCAAAGATTTTCAAACATACCAACAAATTATCTTCTGGTAATGTGCAATTGAATTCCTACCAGCAGCAAACAAAGGCTGTTTTCCTACATCTTCATCATCTGTGTTGAACAATTCTTCAAGTTCTGGATCAAGGTCCATTACTTTATGAATGCCTAGACTTTCTTTAAGAGTAGTTATATTATGTCCTTCCACATCTTACTACCACCCCCAGTATTTATATAAATTCTGTAATATTGCCTCACTTGTTTGTATTTTTCTATGATGTTACTAAAGAATAGACCTCCCCGCAAATGTTCAGCTTATCCTCTAAAAGATGTTACAGAACAGAATTTTTCCAACATGTATCACCTTGGTATGTGGAACTAAGATTAACTGAAGCCATGTGGGCTTTAAGAGAAACTGTTGTCATCACCTTAAATACCTATAGGAGTCAAGATTACCCAGATTTAGGCTCATCTCTAAATAATCTACCAGAAAGCTTTTCTATATGGCAACCATCTAGCTACAGAGCATCTGTTTTTGTCATATGAGTCACCCTCTCCATCTCATGTGAGTTCTCTTCATCTTGACAGCACAGAACCCTGTTCTATTCATTAACTTAAGGACAAAAACCCTTTGTCTTATTTACTCTGTAATTTATAGCCATGTAAATTCTCCATGTTCATGTAACTAAATTTGTTCCTTTTTGCCTACTTGCCTGTCTGATGTTAATTTGATTACTCATCCAGCCCAAGAAGAACCCAGAGGAAGAGGAGTTTTCTCTTCACCCCTACATTACCTTTGTGCAATTTTATTACAAATCACTTAAGAGTGTGAACATATTTTCAGTATCTTTTGTATACTATCTAATTCTAGTACGTTCCATTTCCTACCAAAATCTACCTACATATTACATTTTAATGGTTAATTTTTTTAACTATCTGGTAAAGTGTATCCATAGACAGCAATTTGCCATCCCTGAATAGCACATTGTAAAAAAAATCTGGTTGAAATTTTAACCATCTTTCCTATATATAAGTCAGCTGTATCAATTGCTAAATAGCCTCTCTTTGCATATGATAATATGTAATTTTCAATTATGCATAAAAGATCATTTTATCCTTAGAATATCCCTCAATCTCAATAGAACTAAACCTGAACAAAAGGTAAAAATCTGTAAATTTATGTGTTAACATTTTCTAAACAGAAACTATTTTAATGATCTATATCAACTGCCAAAAACCTCTTTTCTCCTATATGAAAACACTGTCTTCAGTATCAGTCTTGTATGTTTAATATTGAAAAACATGGTTCTGTCTCACTGTTTTTGGTTTGCTAGGAATCTCCTCTAAGAAGAGAAAGATATAAAGAATGGAAGGAGGAAAGAAGTAAGGGAGGGAGGGAGGGAGAAAACCTTCTGGCTAAATTAAATGCAAAGATAGAATAGAAAAGAATCCACTCAAGAATTGATGGTATTTACTAATGTTAATGCCATATTGTTTCAACAAAAACCTCAAATACAATAAGGCTCAGTGAGAAACCATAGAATTGGCTGTTAGTATTACCAAGGGCAGCAGATTTGGGGACAGAGTTCCTCACAGCATGATTTTGACTTGGAATGTGACTGCAAGCACAGATGGCTATTGATGTATGTGGGGACTAATTTTCTATGCTTGATGTCTTAGATCAACTACTTCTGTGTTTGAACAACCTGGAACTCTCCTCAGCTAGAGCCTGCTAGCCACCTGCTCCAAACTATGTTGATTAGTCACGTGAAGTTAAGTAAAGCTAACTGACTTTTGCCACTAGTTTTAAAGTGTATATTCATTCTGGTCTATCCCAATTTTCACCAAATTACTAACTTCAAATTAACTTTTTTAATATGACGCCCTGTTGATATGTTTAAAGGGTAGTTTTCCCACTATCACCCCTTTTTTTGGCATCCCTCAGTGGGCACAAACTGCCATTCCCTTTGTAAAATAGGCATTATCCATTCCATTCAAACTATTGAACCAGCAGTTTGCTGACTGTTTTGTCAAAATTAAATGTTATTTTTTTTTAAACTAAAGTCCTGAATTTCTCCACGCAACACCGGTTCAGGGTAGCATGGATTTAAAATTCCTTTTCCTCTTGGAGAATATTCAAGTCAGCTATAGACTCTGTACCCTATCCTTGTAGAAGTTGGAAATACTGATTCGCTCCTTAATTTTCACAACAAAATGTTAACCTTGTCAGTTGTTCCTAGTAACAGAACCTTAAAGAAATTGTTTTAATCAATGTAATGGGTTATCTGTGCATCAAATTCTCATCAAAGAGTAGAGTCTTAAAACATTGTTTTGCAACTCACCTGAGGAAATTTATTATGAAGGATATTACTTTAAGGAAAACGCCATCTATCAACTTCTACAGGTTTTCTAAGTTTCATACAATTCTCTAAGGTGTTGAGGTTGAGACTATAGTAAAATGTCCCAGCTATAGTGTGTGATTTGAAGGAGATGGACAGGGCGGCTATGATTGTATTTGTATTTCAGACGATAGCCACTCATCCCAGGCTAACACAGCCAGGAGGATTAGCATTTAACTGAATCCTCTCCAAGAATCATTTTAAGCAAATATATGCTATATATAGTACACTCTATGCAGTTGTATAAAATGACAATTTACAGTGAACAATTTAGAAACAATTCTTTCTTGTTCTCTATTTTCTTGCCAATCATTCTAGACCACACACATTTAGATTTGGTGAAGACTCAACAAATGTTACCCTTGTTTAGCACCATTTATTTTTCTGGTTGTCCACATAACTTGAGCAAAGATTAACAGAGTCTTATCAGAGCAATGGCTTGCTTCCTCATATAAGGCCTACCTCATCACTGGTGCATTGGCTATAAGCTAAGTGGATCCGGCTCCACAAAAGCCACGGAGCATGAATAGAAGGGCCCACAAACCCACAAAACAACGTCGTTATGCTTCCAGCTCAAACTCTGCATTGTCTTTAGTCAGTAATCTGATTTCAAAAAGCAGCAATTTTCACAGAAAATAGATACTTTCCTGGGTAAAATTGGGAAGCTACTATTTATCAGTGAGTGCTGTTTCTCTGAATTGCCAGCAACAGGCCATGATTAAAGGTAGACAGTAGAGGGGAGGCAGCAGGCCAATGGAAAGAGGTCTTGCCTGTAGCATGGAGTATGAACAAGGCGAATCAGAAGTGCATTTAAGAGGCCAAGAAGCTTTCCGGACAGTTAAGTGTTATAAACATTTGTATATAATTTCAGTTCTCTCCTTTGCTAACCTCCAGTTTGTGGATTTGCAGTTGATTCTGGTTTTGAGATATAATAACATCAGTTAAATAATGTATTAAAACTGTACACTAAATCAAATCAGTATTGAACTGTATATTACTCATGGTGCCCTTGATTGCATGTAATAGAAAACTTCATTTCAACAAACTCAACTGATAAGGAAGATTTATTGTCTTGTATAGCAAGTTCAAAGGTAGATTAGCTCCAGGGTTCCATAATTCAGTAGCTAGATAAAATTAGGATCTTATTTTCTTTCCATCTCTTTGTTTTTTAATTCCTTGGAAGATTTCTCTTAGCCATGCAGGTCAGGTTTGTTTTCAGATGCCCCCTTTTGTGGTTATAAGACTCTGTAGATATCATAGCCAGAACAATGTCAGCGGAAGAGAAAGGGCATCCACTTACATATGTATGTGTCTCTTTCTCCTTTTTACTAAGCATACATGTTTTATTGGCCAAGATTTATGTCATTCACAGTGCCCAAACCAGACACTGGTGAGAGGAATGAGGTCCCCATGATTGCTTTAAATAAAATCTGATTTGTCCCCTGAGTCTGGGGATCTGAGCAGCTTCCTCTCAAGTCCCAAATTTCACAGAAGAAAGTGGATATCTGAATAAAATAGGGATCCTGACAGAAAAAATAATTGTATTGGTAGAAGGGAAGGATGAAATTTGGGTAGACAATCAAGAGATATGATATAAAGTGTTATTCATAGTAACCATAAATGAGTATGACTGGAGACAGAAGATGAGGAACTTCTAAAAGTAAGGTGAAATGTCAGATGTCAAAGAAAAATGGCAGATCTGGGTCTTGGAGACAGGAGGTATCAGATCTTCTCTGATGCAGGTGCCCTGGAAAGAAGAGGCTACATAAATGTTGGGAGTAAAACTATTATGTAATGTTAGAATCTGAGTCCTATTTTTTCACCTTTGACTGAGAGGAAGGGTTTGGAGGTTCTTAATCAAATTTTAAAAGCGATACAGATACTCAAGACAGACCATGTTGTCTTTGGGCAAGTAGGTGTGACAACCTTGAGAATATGCTTGATTCAGTGCAGGGACTGCAGCTGAGCAAGGTCCTCTTTGCTCCACATTGGATTTCTACCTGAAACCCATTGCTATGCTTGCACTAAGAATACACTTCCTAAGCTCTTGATGAAACAAGTCAGGCAATCCCTTTACTATGGCAATCCCTTTACTAGAAGACATTGGATTCTCGCCAACAAATTCGTCTTGAGGACTCTGAAGTTTTCACTATATTTTTTCTTATACTACACAGCAATGTAGGATACTTTTAAAAAACTTTCTCTCTCTTTCCCTTATTTAGAGACTTGTAATGTAGTCTGTCTATGTCTTCCCAGATTTCCTCTCATTTTCCCTAATAAAATCATTGCACATTTAATCTCATCTCCCCATTTGGATTGACACATTGCTTGAATTAACACCAGTATTACCAGTAGTCTGAACACCAGACTTTAGGATAGGTATATGCTTCCAGATCACTCACTGCCAGTCAAGAGAATGCTGTCCTAAAAGTAGGTAGGCACAGATAATCTCTGGCACATGGTGGAAGTTATATTGCCAAAGATTTCACTGGTGGGGAACTTGGAAGCATTGAAGTTATAATGATTTTGACATTTGGAATGTGTGGAGAGAACAATGTTTACATGAAAGTGGAATTGGCTGGCTACTCTGAGAGGTATTGATGCACTGAAGAAAATTAATGAGAAACAGAACTGTTAACAATCCTTCAAGATGCTAAATGTGCTCAATGGCTAAGTGTAAGCATCAGAAGTCCTCTGTGTCTTCTCATCTCATAAATTGGAGGAGCAATCACATAGTAAACTAACTTTCTGTTAGAGTTGCAGCATTCCAGAGATTTTTAAATCATAAGTCAAAGCCGGGCTATAATGAGGTCAAGGCCTTGGTGAAGAAAATAAGAAACCAAAATTATGGGACAATGACATCTGGACAGATGTCTCTAAGCATATTGATTCTCCAACTTCCCTGGACCACCTAAGTCTAAGAGGTAATCCTCACCCATTTCTAACTTAAGTTAGCACTTCTGAGGCTGCCAAGATCCAGACGCCTCTCCTGCACAAAACAAGTAGGTAGACTCCTGAGGAGTCAAACTAATAAACAAATTCAGTACAGTGGTAGGGTCAAAATTAATATACAAAATTTTTCTATACACTGATAATGAACTATATATAAAAGAGTTTGAAATAATCTTATTATTTATGTCAGTACCAAAAAGGTAAAGTGTTTAGGAATAAATTTAACTGAAGAGGTATGCTAAAAACTATAAAACATTGCTAAAAGAAAATTTGAACAATAATAGAATGATTTTAAAGAAAATAATTTATGCCTATGAGGAATATAAAGTATCTGTAATTGATTTAGACAGTCTCATTTATATTAAATCATACCTTTTATTAAAAAAGATTACATTTCCTGAAGAAAATTTAATCAACAATATTATCACTTGAACTTGATATTGTAATATCAATTTTGACTAATACCCTCTCTGATAAATCTGAATTAGTGAAGGCTAGTATATTTCAATTCTAAAAAGTCTGAAGTTCCAGAAAGTTTGCAATATAAAAATCAATTCACATTCTACTTAAGAGACTGCTGTGAACCAAGAATTATGTTTGGCATTTTCTCATGTTTACACTGAAGGTCTAAATCTAGTTACTTTCTTTGAAGACAAGATATTAATAATTAATTCCAAGGATATAAACTGGTGTTTTTGAAAAATAATTCACTCTGCTGGTATAAAAAGTGCCACATGATCCAGATTTCAGAAAATAACATTTGTCTACAACCACACCGCCCTGAGCATGCCCCATTTCATTACAAAGTAGAGTTTCTTTCTTGTAATTGGTAGAAAGAAACTTGGAAAGTAAACAGGACCTGGAATATTGACTTATAAATTAATTTTATAAAATTTTAGAAAAAAATTTCTGAGAAAATGTTGACAAGGAAATGAAATCTCTCCTTAGAATCATAAAGCACAAGTTAGCAAGTTACAACCCACAGGCAAAATATGACCCACTGCCTATTTTTGTATGATCTGCAAGTTAACAATTGTTTGTACAGTTTTAGATGATTGAAAAAATAAGATAAATAGCATTTCATGATTGTAAAATTTGTATGAAATTAAAATTTATGTTCATAAAGTTTCATTGAAACATAGCCCTGCTCACTCATTTAGGCACTGTCTGTGAGCTGCTTTTGCTTCTCAGTGACAAAGTTGTTGCAACAAGAAACCATATGAATGTGAGAAAGCACTTACTATGTAGCTCTTTACCAAAAAGCCTGCTAACCTTTGCCATGCAATAGAAATCTCTACCATTGTGTAATTCTACCATTAGTACAAAGCCAACTGAATAATTTAGAACATACAATTCTTTTTTTTTTTTTTGACTATAAAAGGTGGATTTATTGAGTGCTCTGCAAGGGAGCAGGGGGTAAAAAAGGGCTTGAGGGAGGCCCTTTTTTATACTTTTCTTGAGGTGCCAGTTTGTGCCAGTTATCTGCTGGGATGTCTAGCCTTGGGTATTGACCTTTGACACAGAATATGTCCTAACTCTGCTTCTACATTCCTGAAGCTCTGCAGGTCATGGTCAAGGTGATTGGTCTTATGCCTGGTTTCCATGGCAACCTTATTGATTCCCTTTATCTTTTCAAGCCTAAGAGGATAGTGACAAATCTTTGGAAATGCGGCAAACGTCTGGCTTCTGTAACTGCTTCAAGTTGAATTTTGGGGCATAAAGATGGTCCTAACCTAGATTATTGTCATTTTAGGAATGTAAGGTACGGGGTGCACTTGGGTCAATTTTAGGTGTTATGCGTTGTTTTGAGAGACTGTGGGTAGTGCTGGTTGTTGAAAATGGGATACCCAGTAATCTAGGTCCATGTATCCTGTACCCATCTGTGCCTCTAGATCTCAAAACCTGTGACCAGGAGCTGTAGTTTGATGATCTGTAAACAAGATGAAACTAAACAAAAAGGTTAAGCGTGCAGGGTCTTAAGAGGACCTTACTGGAGGAATTTTGTACAAGAGGTGTAGTTCCCTCAAGCCTCTTGCTTGAGGGCATATTGTGGCTTCTGAGGAAAGATACGAAAGACCTTTCATTGTACCCCAGAAAAACTGCATAAGTCTAATGTGACATGTTTATTTAAAAGTTTCTGATTTTATAAAGTTAGTGACACTGGGACAAGAAAATAAAGACACATGCAATATACTTTCTAAAATAAAATATTAGAGAAAATGGAGGGACAATATATGTTTACTGGTGTATATATATATATGTTTTCTTTATTTTCAGTGTAAAAAGTGAGAATGCAGAATATATTGTCAATACCTCAAGAAAAAGGAAAAAAAAGTACGTTTAGCTTTAAGAATACCACTAGTAAACTTTTTTTTTGCATTCTGGATTGAAATATTTTTAAATCGGATGTTCTGAAATTCTGCTCACTTTCCTCTTTAAATGAATAATCAATAAATAAGCTATGTTCCTGTCATTAATTCCTTTCTATGCTGATATTCTTCTTTTTGTTGTCATAATTTTGTTCTTTATCATATTAGTCTAACTTCTTTCAAAAAGGGAGATGAAATGCTGTTCTTACTATGTAGAAGTCGCTCCTACATTCTTTATTTTGTTTTTTAGTCTATTTACTTCCATATTCCCTGTTAGATTCCTCTTTTCACATTTAGACTTCCTGCTCCTCAGATTTTATGTCAGTTCTCTTGTATTCATTTCATTCCATCTCCACACATTTCCATTTTCTTGTGGATTTTCTTCTCCATGACTCAGTCCAATTTCCCTTCTTTTCCTTTAGCTTTGAGCCTCACTAACACCTGCTCATCTAATCTCTAGTTCCCGCCCTCAGATCTAGGATCCTATCCAAATGCAAATTCATCCCCCACACCCAAACACACCTGCCAACTGCTCAGTACCACTTCACACAATCAGTATGCTGCTCTACTCTCCCTGCTCCAATTAAGCCACCATCATTTCTGTGAGCATATGGTCTCTACACTGCGCCCTATTCCTTGTATCCGGAAGGACGTGTCCTGCCAAGGACACATGATCAGACCTGGAAAGGCTCGCGCATTGGTATTTCTATTTCACTCCATCTCGGGAAACTACAAAGCATTAAAGGACATATTCAAAAAGATTTTTCTGTCTATTATTAGATCTGAAACTGCCCTAGAGCAGAAAGAACAGATAAAACTGTAGCAAAGAAATGAACTTATTAATCAAGGCTGAAAAACAAGGAAAAAGATGCAAGGGAGAGAATAAAAGAAAAAGTATGTATACACATAAAATACATCTGTGCTTATTAATGTAAGTCTCCATATTCCACTCCATCACATAACATTTGGCACAGCCATTCTTTTCTAATTATCTAAATCTCATCATTCCTAGTTATACCCACTTATCTGGGTCTCAAGGAAATCCAACAAAAAATGTGGTTTGTCTGTACTTCAGATTGACTCAATACTATTCCCTGCACATGTGAATATCACTTTACTCTTTTCAAGTTTCTTTCATGAAATGGTCTTATTATTTACAGTTGTTAGTTGTAAATGGTGCAGAAGCTGCTCATTCAGTTTTTGTAGTTCATTTGGAGCTTTCAATATAATACACTTTAAAGTCAGAGACAAATTTCACTTACAAGATCATCGGCAACTTCATTGCTTTTGGGAAATGTGTCATTATTATACGAGAAGGCTGTGAGATATGTGAGCCCAATTTAAAATTAACAACTATGTCAAAAGGTTATCATGGTTAAACATCATATGAAATCGTTAACTCAAAATAGATGAAAGCTGTATATAAGGCCTGAAACTATAAAGAGAAAACACAGAGAAAAAGCCTCATATCACTGATTTGACAATAATTTTTTAGTTATAAAATGACAACAGGGCCTCCCTGGTGGCTCAAGGGGTTAAGTCTCAGCACTACCCTCAGCCACTGAGGCATGAGTTTGATCCTGGCAAGGGAGCTTCCCACATGGGGCAGCAGACGTATCCTGCTTTGCCCGCTGCTCCTCTCAGCAGTGTATTTCAGTAGATCTGCCTGTTCTGCTCCCCACTCTGTCTCTGGTGAATCCTCTCATCCTTCCACACTTCTGGCCTGCACCCCAGCTCTTATATGCATAAATAAATCAATCTTTAAAAAAATAACATGACAATAAAACACAGGCAACAAAAGTAAAAATAATGTATTAGATTACATTAAAAGTAAAATCTCTGTATTGAAGGATACAGTAAGCAGAGTGAAAAGGCAACCTATTAAATGGGATAAAATATTTGTAAATTCCATATTTATCATCTTTTAAAATTTTTTTTGTATTTATTTATATATTTTTTACATCATTGTTCATTTTTGTACAATGTTTGCTTTCTTTTCCCAGGTGTAGTCCCCTTAGACTTTCCATTACCAGTTCAGCTGTGCACCATCACCATAGTCTCTTGTGCTCATAAGTGTTAATAATAGGATTAATATGTAAAGAACTCTTATAACTCAATAATAAAAAGATAAATAATAAATTAATACATGAGCAAAAATGTTGCATATAAATTACTTCAGAGATGTTATACAAATGGCCAAGAAGTATTTGAAAAGATGCTCAACCTCACTAATCATTAGTAAAATAAAAATCAAAACTATAATGATACATCATCTCACACTCAGGAGGATGACTAAATCTACGAAAAACCCAAAAAATAATAAGTAATGGCAAGAATATGGAGAAATTGGCACCTGTATGTACCGTTGGTATGAATATTAAAAGGTGCAGCTGCTATAAAAAAACAGTACGAAGGTACCTCAAAAATTAAAGAGAAAATTACCACATGATCTAGCAATTCCACTTCTGTGCATAAATTCAAAAGAATTGAAAAGATACCAAAGAGATATGTGCATATGTTAATAACAGTGCTGTCCATGTCCTTTTGAATGGATAAATAAAAAATAGTATATATGTAGAATAAAAGATTATACAGCCTTAAGGAATAAAATTCTTACACATGCTACTACATAAATGAACTTTGAGAACATTACACTAAGTGAAATAAGTCAAATAAAGAAAACAAGCATTGTATGATTTCCCTTAAATGAGATATGTAGAGTGGTCAGTTTATAGAAACAAAAAGTGTAATGGCAGGGGACAGAGGCTAGAAGGAGAAGGGAGTTGCTCAATGTATATATACTCTCAGCTTTGTAGGTTGATAAATATTTGGAGATTTGTGCATAACAATGTAAATACTCTTTTAACACCACTGCAATGTACACTGAAGTGTATTGAAATGTACTGAAAAATAAATAAGATAGTAAATTTTATTTTATATTTTACCACAATTAAAAAAAAGCTATTGAAGCTAATGCCCTCTCATTTTATAATACATTGCATATTCCCCTCCCACATAACTTTCATTACCATCCTTTTATAACAAGTAGTGAGAATTGTCATGAAAGGGAACAGAAGGTTCTTTGGCATTTGCCATTCGGTGAGCTGACCCAGTGATTTAGAAGACTCTTGACTTGATGCTGTATGGAGCAAGATCCAAACTCGGTATCCTCAGAGCCATAAATATAGCCCCCAAATACCATTATTATAAAAATCCTACAATGGCACATTTGGGAAAGGTGTATGACCCAGTTCTAATTATAACGTAGTCACAAAGGAAAATTGTGAGACATTCAAAGTTCAATGCAGAATTCAGGCTGACATCTGGTTGAGTGTTACCAGCCCCCAGAGCACTCCAAAAGACTCTTAGCAGCAAAAGGGGAAATGAATGAACTCCATGTCCACTGCAAGACTTTAGCCCATAGAACTGAAGACTTATACTGATTCTGAGTATGTTCCTCCCTTACCTTACGCCATCACCTTTTAGTCCCAGGAATCTTTTTGCTGAACAGGATTTATGTTTGAGAACAGTATGGAACAGTGATGGACAGGAGAAGAGAGGTTAATGGGTCCCTGATGCCTTTCAGTATCCTTCTCCTCTCAGCTAAATAAATAGCAAAAAACTTTTCACACACACACACACACACACACACACACACACACACACACACATTTTAAAGTACCTGAATTTTTTGGTCTGGTCTGGGTATAAACATGCTCATTCATATCCATTCTGGAGGAGAGGGATATCAAGAGAAAGTGAATGAATGGAGAAGAGAATAGCTTGAGAGGGCTCGATAACTTCAGTGGCTTACAATGTCCCCAAATTATTGCAAAAAACAGTTATCTGCCAGTGGAATTTTCAAAGAAGATGCAATAATCTCTCTGCTTAGTAATTCCTATGGAACATAGAGATTCTTATGGAACTAACTTTGGAAGTATCTTCTTAATATGTGTATGAATGACTAAACAATTGGAAGATCCTCATTAAAAAAATGCAAATGCTAATTAAGGAAAATGTGCTATAAATTCCAGAAAATTATTCCATTTATTAATGAAAATTTAGAGAGTTTTTAGGAAAGTGTAAATTGCAGTTATGTGAATACACAAAAAGCGTATGCCAAGCAACTTGTATTGTTTTGCAATTTCTATTTTGCAATTATTTTGTCTAAGAAAATTTTAAGTTCTCTAAGATATATGATCTTGGGCAAGTGACTTAACCTTTGCAGGCGTCCATCGCACCAATAAAATGAGGAGTTCATTTCTGGAGTCAACATTGACTATAAACTCCATAGAGCTGTGACTTAGCCATCAGGTAAAAGTCAACTTTAAATGCATTGCCACATTCCTTTTTTTTCTTTTTCATATTGCCTAAACTCTTACCTGTTGAGTTATTTCTGCAAGAAATAGGATTTTTTTTTTTTTTTTTTTTTGCTTTCCAGGTAGTCTTTTATTTTATATATTCAGGACATTCCTGCACTATAGTCCCAGGCCTGGAACCCAGACATTCTCCTATACCTGGAGTCCCCAGCTCAGCAAGCCACTCTGAAAAACCTAAAGTCATCCTTTACTTCTCTGCTTCCTTAGTTACCCAGCCAATCAGAAAAAGTTGTAGGTGTTTTCAAAATAGCTCTCTATATCAAGGACCACCCCACATACAAAACAATTATTGTCAATGAAAAAGTTATGACTTTTTTTAAAATTTTATTTATACATACAAGCTGGGGTACAGGCCAGAGGTGTGGAGCGGCGAGAGGGTTCACCAGAGACAGAGCGGGTAGCAGAACAGGCAGATCAGAAGTACACTGCTGAGGGGAGCAGCGGGCAAGGCAGGAGAGGTCTGCCGCGCCATGTGGGATTCTCCCCGGCCGGGCGTCGAACTCGCGTCACCACTGCCGACAGCTCCACAGCACAGCGCTTAACCGCTGCACCACCGGGGAGGCCCAAAAGTTATGACATTTTTACTTGCATTGCAAATAGAGATCTACCGAGAAAGTGGTTTTCTGAATAGAGAAAAAGAAGCAATATTTGCAGCTCAAATCTTATATGGTAGTCTATAATTCTGTTTGCATAATGATTTTGTGAGATTAAGTAAAATTTTCCTTGGGATGGGAAACTTCAAAGTTTTGACAAATGGTGCTCATTACCCTAAATGGTGGGTGAGGTTCATCCAAGAGTAAGACATCAGTTTTCCTTTTATCATCATGTTTCACTTGAGCAATAATAATAGTCTCCGATTGGTGTCCCATCATCCATTCTGGCCCCTGCCAATTTGTTCTCCATTCTTCAGACAAAATAGCTGTATAAAATTGTGCAGCAGGTTATATCACAGTCCTAGAGTTTCCTTCGCCTGGAACACTCTCCCCTCATTCCACCTCCTATTTAAATCCTATTCATTCTTCAGGTTGCAGTTTAGTCATTCCTCTCCTGGAAAGCCTTCCCTAATCCCCTAGTCCCCCTAAAACAGTTTGATCCTTTCTGAGGCGCTTCAATCATATCCTCACACTTAGCTCTCATATTTGTTTACCTGAATTTGACTTGTTTAGCTTTCTGTCACCCGCTTACATTCCCCATGAGTTCCATGGGGCCAAGGATTAGACCTGTATGATTCATAACTGTATTCCTAGCAATAGCAGTGTTCAGTCCATAGTGAACACTCAATAAACATTTCTGAGTGCCACTATCTTGGATTCTTTTCTGATAGGGGTCCATCCTTCTCTCCAATAGAGATGCTGTTGCTAAAAAGTGATGAAAGGAGGCATCACTTGTAGAGCTGTCCCCACATCTTCCAACAGCCCCTCATTCTTTCCAACCTAAGGATGCTCAAGCATCCTCTCTCATCCCACAAGGCAGAGCCAGTGAAAATACTTGGTTTCTAGGTACAACAGCATTAATATTAAGAATATTGATCATTCTTTCCTTGATAAAAGCTTCTCTTCCTCTGCAACCCACACAGCAATTTTAATCATTCCTCCAGGCTGCTTTCTCTCTGTGACAGGATGACTCCATCCTCCAGTACTGAGTTCATTGCCTTCCTCAAAACAATCAGGGGTGGTTAAGCACTGCCAAGGGAACTTGGATTTCAATGAAATGCACTCTCTCTTTTCATGGGTGTGATCTTGTTTCCTTTTTTCCATTATTAATAGAATAATTTCTACTCATCAATATTTCAGAGATTTCATTTACCCAGTGCCTGAAGACATAGATGAAGCCAGGGAACTTCCTATGGGAAATTATATATCCACCTCAGCTTTTATATTCATAACTCAACTACAAATGAATTGTGAGAGCAGAATTCAGAGGCACTAGTGTATATACAATCCATTAGTACAATCTCAGTGTCAAAAACCTGGTTTAGATTGGCTTAAAATTTAGGTAGAAGCTTACAAAGTCACTTCCCACAAATACCAGGGAACCAGTCACCCACATAGCACCAGAAGAAACTAGATGAAAAATACCTACCTCCACATTAGCCTTATTCCTTAATACTCCTTTAAGCAGACTTCTGCTTCTTTATCAAATATAGTTGGTACTGACTTCGGCTTAATTTGAAATTTTTAAAAAGATTTATTTAATTTATTTATGCATACAAGAGTGGGGTATAGGCCAAAGGTGAGGGGTGGGGTGGGGATGAGAAGATTCACCAGAGACAGAGTGGGAAGCAAAACAGACAGATCTACTGAAATACACTGCTGAGGGGAGCAGCGGGTGAGACAGGAGAGGTCTGCTGTGCCATTTGGGAAGCTCCCTGGCCTGGGATTTGAACTCATGCTGTGGCTGCAGATAGCTTCTTAGTGCTGAGACTTACCCCTTGTGCCACCAGGGTTACCCTAATTTGGAATTTTTAATTTTCTTTTACCAAAGAAAAACCAGAGCAAGACAACGTTTAAAGCAGTTAAACTATTTTATTCAGGGCAGTAACAACAGGGGAAAAGAAACCTCAGTATTGAACTTGACTCAATTTTTAGTTTGAGCATGGGTAAATGGGAATTTATAGTTAAGGAGCAGAGTAAGGCCTAGCAAATAGGAAATCACTTAAAGGAAACATCAAGATAAGGTAAATCCTGGCTATTGGTCTAATAGGGTCTTTGTTGCAGATAGGGCAGGGTGGCCAAATGTCACCTGGGGTGGGAGTGGGGAGAGGTGGAGAATAAGAAACCAGTTAGATGTTGAGGGTGATCAACTAGGGAGAGGAGGGAGCTCTTGCTGAACTGACTTAGCAGGGTCTGGCTAAAACTGAATTTTACAAGGAAGTACACAGATGGGCCTGGAAGAAGGTTCAGGAGCCAGGCTAAAGTTTGGGAAACAAACCTTTGTTAAGCAACATCCCCTACTGCCCATTAAGATAAGACCTTGGAAGGCTTATTAAGGCCGGCTCACATGTTATCCCTCAATTAGGACTCCAGGGTCACTTCCTCACCTGTCCTTGCTGCTTACTATTTGTACTTTTACAGGGTCTCATATGAAATTATTATTATTATTATTTTAAATATATATTTTTACTGTTATTTATTTATTTTTAATAAATATATATTTTTATTGTTATTTATGTCTTTTACATTTTGTATTCCCCTTGGGTAGACCACCACCAATTCACCCGTGATCCATCTCCATGGTCCCTTGTGTTCTTTTCTATTCCGTTTTGTGTGCTTTTCCTCCCCTCCCCCCGCACCCTCCTCACCCCCACCCGATGAGTGTCTCTCTCCTATTTGGTTTCCTGATAGTCCTGTTATAAGTGAAACCATTCGATATTTTTCTCTTTCTTTCTGGCTTATTTCACTGAGTATGATCCCCTCTAATTCCATCCATGTCGCTACAAATTGCATGTGTTTATCTTCTTTGAATGCTGAATAGTATTCCATTGTGTATATGTACCACATCTTCTTGATCCAATCATCTATTTTTGGGCATCTGGGTTCCTTCCATACCTTTGCTATTGTGAACAGCACCGCAATGAACATATGGGTGCATGTATCCTTTTGGATTAGTGTTTTTGTGTCTTTTGGGTAAATTCCCAAAAGTGGTATTGCTGGGTCATATGGAAGCTCCATGTTTAGCAGTTTGAGGAATCGCCATACAGCTTCCATAGTGGTTGGACCAGTTCACATTCCCACCAGCAGTGTAGAAGAGTTCCTTTTTCTCCACATCCTTTCCAGCATTTGTTGTTGCCTGTATTTTTAATGTGTGCCATCCTCTCAGGTGTGAGGTGGTATCTCATAGTGGTTTTGATTTGCATTTCCTTGATTATAAGTGATGTTGAGCATTTTTTCATGTATCTG
>PVIJ01012655.1:0-30877 GCA_004024925.1 Scalopus aquaticus
GCGGAGCCCGGCGGGGAGAGGTGAGTGAACCTTCCGTTACTACTTTGGGGTTTTGAGCGCTTGGCGGGGGCCGCGGGCGCGTTTCGGGGTTGGGAAGAGGCGGTTGCGGGGCGCGCGGGGGGCTGCTGGCTGCGGAGCTTGGAGAGGCCGCGGGGGTCCGAGCGGGGAATGGTGAGTTTTAAGGACGCCTTGGGGCTCCCGCCGGCTCTGCATTTGGCTGGAAGCACCTGGGCTGGAGTTCTGGTCTCCTGGCTTGTGTAGATCTTTATAAAAACAATCTTTGCTTTCATTTGCTCCCGCCCGCGTCTCTCCCTTCCAATTGTGTAGTTAATTTTGAACCAGCGCAATGATGAGAATGGAGATCCGTCACCTAAGGAGGAAACATTTTAATGTAACTTTATCCAGTCAGCACTGACATCCTGTAGGCACAGTTTAGCTCCTTTGTGGATGCTCAGTTTCCCCAGTTGGAAACTGTCAGTGACTGAAGCTATAGGAACAATCTAGATTTGGGCTTTCAGAGTCTCACTTCCCCTGTTGTCTAAAACCCTTCTGGACAGAGGGCAGAAGCTGGGCATCTTGTATTGAGCCAATCCTAACTCTCTGCATTCTGGTGCTTTAAATTCTGGACCATGCAATGGCTTTTGTGGTTGGAGAACAAGAGAAAAAACAGTGCGGATGACAGTAGAAACCACTGGCAACTCGAAAGGTGATTTACAGGTGTCCTGTGTCCAGCAGTTAAAGCACCAGGTGGGAGATAATTGAACACACTCATTTGCATTTTCTAGACCTCGTTGTGAATAGACATTCCTAGATAGCATTTATTTGGGGTAAAAATGGGGGAAATGGAGTGTTCAGAAACAATTTTCTCATGTTCATACTGGTATGTAAATGTCTGCAAACCATAAATATATGAAATACGAGGTTTCAGTTGATGTCATTACAGATGTGTGGCAAGAAAGAGCTTGTTTCTCATTCAAAAGCTTTTCCTTCTGCGAGGCCAATACTCAGCACAGGGATCAGCGAATTTGGCAACTTTTGTGGTTTTGTAAGTGACATTTTCAGGCAAATAACCTTTTGGCCATAAGGAAGTTTTTTTTTTTAAAACTGGCTGCTATGAGGGAAATGAAGCTTCAAAGTAGGGTGATCTTCTCAGCACTCACTAAAGCAAAATGGGGATCCTTGTATTTTTGTCCCATTTTCACAAATCATCTTTCAAGTGAGTGTCTTCTGGGTAACTGAATTAGAAGTAAAAGTCTCCTTAACTATCGTAGACTCAAAAACCTCCGAAAGTGACAAATGTGTGTTCCCTGATCTAAAATTGGTGGTTTTATCAATGTTCTTCATGTTCAGCTGGCTGTTGATAGTCTTCTGAGTTTTGCTTTTCCTTGAGGCTCTTTTCTCCTTGAGTGAACAGCAGGGTAAGAGGATTCGAGGCGGGAAGTGTCTGAGAGCTCAGCTGTGTCCCTTCCTCGCTTGTAAGGTTTCTGCTGGGGAGTCTGCATGGTCTGCTGCTCCCCTGAGGTTTAGATCCATCCCCTGGAGCGGCCGCCTATTTTCTCGATCACTGTCTCTGTCATTTGAAACTGGTTTAATTCCACAAGTCGGGTTCTCAGTTAAATTCAAATATCCTTTCGGGGTGTGGGTGGTTCTCCTGTACTGAGGCGTGTCTCTGGTTAGGTGTGTTTTGCTGTATGAGTTTTTTCCAAGAACATAAAATGAAGTTTAAAAACTTCATTTTTATTCATACTTTCAAACAGGGAATCTCCCTTTATGCTAAGAAAATGAGTGTGTGTGGTCGACAGGGAGCTGGTGGGCTCCTGGTTGTCACAGTTCTGGGGACTGTCTCGTCCGAGCACAGGGCCTTTGCGCCTGCTCGGTGGCCGGCCCTGCTGCAGGGAAAGAGTCATGGACGGCGGGACCCAGGGCAGATGGGCACTGATGGTCCCCTCTTCCCCCCAAAATCACCATTCCTGGTTCTTAGTGGGAGGAGGTGAGTGTGGCGGGTCCTCTGCAGCGGCTTCCCCGGGCTGCTCCTGGGCTGGGAGGTCTGTCAGTCTCACCCGGCGTGTCTGTGTTCACGGGGCCCGGAATCAGGGGTCTGGGGGGTTATGGCTACGGATTCTCCCCGCAGGTTATTCTGAGACTCCGTCTGACTGCGTGAAAACTGCAGCTCCTGTTCTCTGGGCCCGCGTTGCGAGTGTTAATTCTGTTTCTTGCAGAGCCGTCGCTGTTCTTTTCTGTTGTTCTGATTCTGCGTCTGTCTCTGGCCCTGAGACCCAATCTGATGCCCCGGGATCTCGGCCTCTGCAGGCACCAGCTCCTGGTTTCTCTATTTAGATCTTTTGTATTACTGTGTTTTCTCATCTCTATTCCGTCTCCCCCTGAGCCGGGCTTAGCCCTGTCCACGTCCTTCTCATGGTCTTCGGGTCACTTCAGGAGACGGTCCTGCTGGACAGCGCCACCTCCCGGGGTGGGGGGCTGTTTTGCTCCAACTCCTGTGCCTTCTTGGGTGCTCCTTCTGGTGTCAAGGGTTAGCAGGGAGATTCCCTCTTTTCAAGATTATTTTAAGCGTTCAAAAGCTGGGTGCAGGCCAGAGGTGCCAGGGCAAGTGGATTCCCCAGAGACAGAGTGGGGAGCAGAGCAGGCGGATCCACTGAAACCCACTGCTGAGGGGAGCAGCGGGGAGGCAGGAGGGGTCTGCTATGCCCTGTGGGAAGCTCCCCGGCCAGGATCGAACTCCTGCTGCGGTGGCTGCGTCAGCTTCATAGGCTGGGACTTGACCCTGCGCCCCCAGGGCAGGGGCCCCGGAATGCGTCCCCTCCACAAGCCTGAAGGGTTCCAGCTTCCGAGTCCAGGACCCGAGTGGGGGGTCCTCCGGCCCCTTCCCTGGCCGCTCCCGGCCTCGGGGTCTGCGTGAGCCCAGCACTGTCCGCAACGGTCCCCAAGGTCCAGCATTGCCTGGCTGGGGACCGGGGGTTGGGCCATGGCCCAGTCTGTGTCGGATGCTTCTGCAGTTTGGCTGCAACGGGCTGCGTGTCTGGGTGTTTGCTCGCGCTTCGGGGCGTGTCCGGCTGGCCCAGCGGTGGTCCGGCCGCCTCGGCCCCCTGCTCTCCCCCCCCCCTACCCTGCAGCGGCTGCATGTGCGGGGTCTGCCCAGGGCGCCGCCGGCCACTGCTCCGTCAGTTCTCGGTTCTGACGCGCGTGTGTTCCGCGCTCAGCCCCCGCGGTCTCCGGTCCCCGTGTGTCGGTGGCTGAGACCCGGCGCCGGTGACAAACACCTGATGGTGGCATTAGACCCGTCAGCTGTCAGCAGGCAGGCGCGGTGCCGACCCCGGTCCCTGAAGCGGCAGCAGGTGTCTGCCCCGGGCTGGGCCGTTGGCGTCTCAGGGCCGTCTCGGGTAAGCGCGAGCTAGGGGCCCCCCAGTTCCCCTCAAGACAGGCCTGTCCTTGCGCTCCACGGAAGGGGGCGGACAGCAGAGGCTGGACGAAGCCAGCTGGCCCCGCCCGGCCCCCGCCGGCGCCCTCCCCTCTGCAGACCCTGCCCAGCCCCGTTTCCCCCTGTGCGTAAATGCCCCTGCGCCTGCCAGACAGGCCGGGCCTCCGACGCCGCTGCGCCCTCCCGGGTGCCCGCACAGCCGCCCGCTCTCCTGGCCTGGAACTGTCGGGCTGGGCGGGGAGACCGAGGCCGGCTGCGGGCCCTGCCCGGTCTCCGTGGGCGTCTGCCCGGAGCGGGTTTCGGCTCCAGAGCGGGGTGGGCCGAGCGCGAAGGGCCGCGGGGAGAGCGGCGGGCGGGGCCGGGAGGCGGCCGTGTCGGGGCGCTGGTTCCCAGACAGTTCCCTGTGCTCGCGGAGGGGCTTGTGGCTCCTCAGGTCCCCGTGATGTCTTAGCCAGCCCGGGTGTGGCCGGCCCAGGCCCCGTCCCCCTCGGTCTGTCCCTCTAACTGGGCGGTGCCCCAGCCGGGCCCCGGGTCGCGCGCTGACCCCGCCTTGGGGGGGGGGCACCAGGTCTCTGGGCTCCCCGCCCTGTGCAGTTGGCTCCACGAGCTGCTGGGGGTCGGGTGTTTCCTGTGGGCACTTGGGGTCTGGGGTCTCACGGGCCAGTCCAGCTCCCCGGGATTCGGGCCGGGGGACCCCTGAGCCTGGACCCTCCTTCTTGGCCGCTGGTGTCCGCGGGAAGCCGCCTCGAGTGTCAGACATGACTCGGGGCTGACCACCGTGCAACCGGGGTCCCCCTTTCCCGGGGGGTGTTCTGTGAGCTGGACGGGGAAGCACAGGGCAGGGTCAGCTGAGCCTCGCCTCCGGGCACGCCGCTGCTGCACCGGGCGAGGCTCCGCCCCTGCTGTCTACCTGGGGCCTCTGGGCTAAGGTTGGTTTCCTCTAAGCGGCAAAAAATGCTTTTCCCCCGGGGACACCGGAGCCCGGTGGCGGCTGTTCTCGCCCAAGCGCAGCCCTGACCCGGCTCAGCCCGCGCCCCGGGAGTCCCGAGGTGCCCGCCCCGGGGCTCTGGTCCGGGTGTGGGGTCGCACTCACTGTGGGGCAGGGAGGGAGGACTCGGGGACTTTGTCACATTCTAAGCTGCATCGCGTGGACAGTTTTCAAAGAAACTTGGGGTGTCCAGGTGGCATTCTGGGTGGAGTTCTGGGGGACTGCGACCTCGGTGGCAAATTCACTTGCAAATGATTCCCCACAACATTCCTTCCGAAAATCTCAGCTGTTCTTTTTGGGGCCCCCCATATCAGGAGTATCATTGTAGTAAGAACAGCTAACTGTGCATGACTGTCCATCAGCATTGCTGTTGTCCGGAGTCTTGTGTTTTAAACACTGATCACTGAGACGGCGCTGGGCCCAGTGAGAGGGAACCTGAGAGGGCGCATGAAGGGGCCTCGGATCCGACCTGCCAGGGGGGCTCTCGCCTCCGCCGAATCTTTGCTCGTTTCTGCTGAGCGCACTGCACTGAGTCGGGTGACGGCTCAGGTAAGGTTCTTGGACCGTGAAGACCTATTTTGGATATTTTCATCTTTGCTGCAGAGAAGTGACCTGGTTTTCTGTGTTGTGATGACAATTGTGATTGGACTCGTCTTTCATGGTTACTGTTGGTGATTTGGGGTTGAGCGAACCGTCTTTATATTGAATATGTATAAAGCTGGTTCCTGGTCATTTCTGGAAATATTCTCACAGGCCCAGAATCCGCCCTGTAATTTGAGTAAACACAGTGTCTCTAGTTCTTGAACTAGTCCATTGTAGAGAACTTTCATTGTAACGTAAAATTCTTCTGGATTTGTTTTACTGCTACCTCCCGTTTTTAATGCACTCGTTTTCCGTTTCTGTAACGCACGTAGGCGTCACCTCCAAACATGGCCCCACAGCCTCTGCACACTCTTCCGTTTCCTCTGCGCCATTGACTTAATCGGGTTTGCTGTCTTTGGCGGTACCAGTTGTGACAGCGTCTCTCATTTGTTTCTGTTACAAAAATTCGGCTTTCCAAGAACAAACTGGCGTGATGTTGCACGGGAGGGTAAATCGGTTTCCCGCCCACTTCTGGAAACCTCAAACCTGCCTCCGCCCCGCCTGGAGCTGTCTCTGCCCCGGCCCAGCTGAGCTCAGCGGTCGGGCTGCGCCTGTAGCGCTCAGTCTCTCCCGTTCCCGTGCTAGTCCGGGGTAGAGAAGCTGCATTGCGATTTCGTTAAAATTCTTTAAGGATTCGAGTGTCGGTCCCGTTGTTTTCCTTAAATTCAGTGTAAGTGTCTGTGACGTAGCGAAGGTGTCAATTCTCATCTGGTCTCACGCTCGCCTGGAATTCACTGACTGGCCTTTTCTGTTTGCAGCATTGAAGTTTATCAGTTTGTCCGGATTTGGTAGCATGATTTTGATAGGATTTAAGTTTTTCTGTTGCAGTATGATGAGAATTTGGTTTTCTAAGAAGACAGAGGCTCCATAAGTGTAAATTTGGTTCTTGGCCATTTCTGGAAAACTACTCTGAGCTGTGTCTGCCCAGGACCAGCCTAGCTACCAGCCTGTGCTTTAAAAACCGCTCTGTTCTGTATTAAATACAGGGTAGAAATGCTTTGTTAAACTTTGAGGTTTCTAAGTTTTGGCTCCAGCTACATTTTTTTTTTCTTTTCCCTTAAATTCAATGTAAGTTTCTATGACATAGCTAAGGTGTCACCTCTCGTAGATGGTCTCACTGTCAATTCAGTTACTGGGATTTACTGTTTGTTGCATTGAAGTTTCAGTTTGTCTGCATTTCACAGCATAATTAATAAGGTACACGTTTTATTGTAGCTGTTAGGAGAATTTGGTTTTCCAGGAATATTGGGGCTCCGTGAGGGGAAACTTAGTTCTGCGCCGATTCTGTTAATTACCCTGAGCTCTCTGCTCTGACTCTGTCTGGCCCCGAATCGTCTCATCCCTGCGGTCAGCCAAGCACTAAACGGGACTCAATCTCCGTAGTCCTTCTGTCATTCCAGGAGGGACAGGTTCACTATAATTTCCGTATTTTCGAATTCTAAGTCTGTCCTGACTGGTTTCCCTCCAAGTTTCTGTGTCGTAGCCAAGAGATTCAGTTCACATATCTGTGCTCATAGCTACTCTGAATTCAGGCTCTGGCCCTTTTTCTGTGTTACACTGAAGTTAAGATTTGCTTCTTGCAGCACAATTTGGACAGGATTTATTTTTCTGGGGCTGTTACGAAAATATTTTTCTAAGAATAAAGAGGCTGAATAACTATAAAGTCGGTTCTTGGCCATTTCTGGAAGAATTTTCTGAGATCTTATTCTGACAGACCGGAGGGCTCTGTCTGGCCAGGAGGTCAGTCTCTGTCCAGCCCAGCCCTGGGTTTCGGCCTGTGCTCTACGCATCCCTCAGTCTTTGTCGTTCTAGTATTTAACACAGGACAGGTTCATTCCAACTACTTTATAGTACTTTTAGGTTTCCATGCTTAGATCAACACAAAAACTCACTCTGTGTATTTTTACAGCACAATTGTGATAGGATTATTTTGTTGCCATTGTATAAAAATTTGCTTTTCTAAGATTAACGCACCATCATAACTGTAAAGATGGTTCTTGCCCATTTCTGGAAAATTGAGATCTAACTCTGACGAGCCCAGAAAGGGCTCTGTCTGGGCCGCCCCAAGGTCTGCGTCTGGCCCGGCCCGGAGGGCAGGCTCTGTCCAGCCCAACCCCGGGTTTCAGCCTGTGTTTAAACATGGCTCAGTCTTTCTTGCTCTGGTATTTAACATAGGGAAAATTCATTCCAACCTCTCTATAGTACATTAAGGTTTATGTGTTTGTGTCATTTTGTTTTCCTGCATTAAAAATTCTGTCCTAGGTAAATGAGTCAATTTTTATTTATGTTTTCTAAGCTACTCTCATTTCAGAGACTGCACTTTTTCCGTTGGTGAGTTTCTTTTTTTACATCACAATTTTGATAGAATTTGCTTTTGTTTCCATGGTATGAAAATTTGGTTTTCTGAGATTAAAGAGGCATCATTACAGTAAAGATGTTTCTTGACCATTTCTGGAAAAGTTTCCTGAGATTTAATTCAGCCCAGAGATCTGTGTCCAGCCTGGCCCAGCCCACTACTGATTTTTTGGCCTGTGCTTTAAATATCACTAAGCTGTCTTTGTTCTAGTATTTAACATAGGAAAGTTTCATTCCAATGTTTATAGTACCTTTAGGTTTCCGTGTTTAGGTGATGTTATATTTTCATGAGTTCAATTTCATTTCCCTGTCTTCCCTAAGTGAGTCACTTCACATAGTTGTTACCAAAGCTACACTCAATTCAGAGACTGACATTTATTTTTTTTTGGTGAATTTGTTTTTTACAGCACAATTTTGATAGGATTAAATATTGTTTCCATGGTATGAAAATTTGGTTTTCTAAGATTAAAGAGGGATCGTTACTGTAAAGATGGTTCTTGGCCATTTCTAGAAAAGATTTCCGAGATTTAACTCGGACTGGCTGGGAAATCTCTGTCTGGCCTGGCCCAGGCCTGGTTTTTTGGCCTGAGTTTTAAATATCTTTATTCTGGTATTTAACATAGGAAAGACTCATTCCAACATCTTTGTAATACATTTAAGTTTCCATGTTTAAGTTCCCATGTTTAGGTCATTTGTTGTTTTTCTGCATTCAACATAATTTCAAGCCTTCCCGAAGTGAGTCAATTCACATGTTCTCAAAGCAACTCACAAGTTAGTTACAGCCTTTTTTTTTTTTTTGGGGGGGGGGCGAGTTTAAGTTACTTTTTTTTTTTTACAGTACAATTCTGGTAGGCTAAATATTGTTTCCAGGACAAGAAAATTTGGTTTTCTAAGTATAAAAAGATCATTACTGTAAAGTCGGTTCTTGGACATTTCTGGAAAAGTTTTCTAAGATTTAACACGAACCGGCCACAAAAATTCTGTCCAGCCCCACCCCGGAGGGCTGTGTGCTTTTTGATTTGGTGAGTGCAAGTAACTGTTTTATTCAGAGCACAATTTTGATAGGACTTTTTGTTCCCATTGTTGAAATACTTGGTTTCTGTGATTCAAGAGGCACCGTTACAGTAAAGACAGTTCTTGGCCATTTCTGGCAAAATTTCTGAATTCTAACTGACTATCCTGGAAAGGGCTCTGTCCAGCCCCGGCCCAGGTTTTTTTCTGGACCAGCCTATGGCCTTGGTTTCGGCCTGTGCTGTAAACCTCAGTCTTGCTTGTTGTAGTATTAAAATCAGTGAAAACAGGATCCTGCAAACTTCTTTATAGTACCTTTAGGTTTCCATATTTAGGTGATGTTATATTTTCCTACATTCAGTTTAATTTCACAGTCTTACCTAAGTGAGTCAATTCACATACATGTCAAAGCAACTCACAATTGAGTTACAGGCCTTTTTTCTTTTTGGCAAGTTTAAGTTACTCTGTTTATAGCAAAATTTTGATAGGATTATACTTTCCACGGTAAGAAAATTTGGTTTTCTTAGTATAAAAAGCTCATTACTGTAAAGACGGTTCTTCGCCATTTCTGGAAAAGTTTTCTGAGATTTAACTCGGACCAGCCAGGAAAATTATGTCCGGCCGGGCCCGAGGCTGGGTTCTTGAACGTGTAGTAAACATCCGTCCTTCTGTTCTAGTATTAAACATACTGAAGAAAGATTCCTTCAAACTTCTTTACAGTATGTGTAGATGATGTTACATTTTCCTACATTCAGTTTAATTTCAGTCTTACCTAAGTCAATTCACATGTTCTCAAAGCAACTCGAACTTTAGTTACCGGCCTTTCTTTTTTGGTGGATTTAACTTACTGGGTTTTTTTAGTACAATTTTGATAGTACTAAATATTGCTTCCATGATAAGAAAATTTGGTTTTTCTAAGTATAAAGAGATCATTACTGTAAAGACGGTTCTCGGCCATTTCTGGAAAGTTTTCTGAGATTTAACTTGGACCAGCCAGAAAAACTGTCAGGTCGGGCCCAACGGGCTGTGTGCTTTTTTCTTTGGTGAGTTTCAGTAACTGGGGTTTTTTTTACAGCACAATTTTGATAGGATTTTCTTTGGTTTCCATTGTATGAATATTTGGTTTTCTATGATTAAAGAGGCATCGTTACAGTAACGGGGGTTCTTGGCCATTTTGAAAAATTTTCTAAGTCTGGAGAGAGCTCTGTCCGGCCCCCCCCGCCTGGCGGTCTGTCGGCCCAGCGAGGGCTGCTTCTGGCCTGGCCTTTTCACCGGCCAAGCGAGAGGGCTATGACCGCCGGCCGAAGGGCTGTGCCGGCCAGTTGAGGGCTGTCCCTGCCCCCGCCCAGGCCTGGGCTTTGGCCTGTGCTCTGAACATCCCTCAGCCTTTGTTCTAATGTTTATCCCTGAGGAGCGATTCATTCCAACTACTGTATAGGACCTTTAAGTGTCTGTTTAGATCCACACAAAAACTGTTTTTTCACATTTTCACAGTACAATTGTCATAGGGTTATTTTGTTTCCCTTGTATGAAAATTTGCTTTTCTAAGATTAATGAGCTATCATTACTGCAAAGATGGTGCTTGGCCATTTCTGGAAAATTTTCTGAGATCCAACTCTGACCGGATGGAAAGAGCTCAGTCTGGCCCGGCGGCCTGGTTTTCTAACCCCCATTAAACATCAGTCTGTCTTGTTCTAGTATTAAAGTGAAGAAATATCCCTTCAAACTTCTTTATAGCACCTTTAGGCTCCCTGTTTAGATGATAAGTTTTCCTACATGCAATTTAATTTCAGTCTCACCCAAGTGAGAATATTCACATACATGTTCTCAGAGCAACTCACAATTCAGTTACAGGCCTTTTTTTTTTTTTTTTATAAAGATTTATTATTTTTTTTTTTTTTATTTATACATACAAGATGGGGTACAGGCCAGAGGCGTGGGGCGGCGAGAGGGCTCACCAGAGACAGAGTGGGGAGCAGAACAGGCAGATCAGAAATACACTGGTGAGGGGAGCAGCGGGCGAGGCAGGAGAGGTCTGCCGCACCATGTGGGATTCTCCATGTGGGATTCTCCCCGGCCGGGCGTCGAACTCGCGTAGCTGCTGCCGACAGCTCCACAGCGCAGCGCTTAACCGCTGCGCCACCAGGGAGGCCCCAGGCCTTTTTTTAGACAAATTTAAGTTAGTCTTTTTACATAACAATTTTGATAGGATTAAATATTGTTTCCATGATAAGAAATTGTGGTTTCTTAACAAGAGATCATTACATCAAGACATACTTGACCGTTTTTGGAAAATTTTTCTGAGATTTAACTTGCACCGGCCGGGTAAACTGTCAGGCCCAGCCCGGCGGCTGTGCGCTGCTTTCTTTGGTGAGTTTCAGTAACTGTGTTTTTACAGCTCAATTTTTATAGGATTTTCCTTTGTTTCCATTGTATGAATATTTGGTTTTCTAGATTAGAGGCATCACAAAGTAAAGATGGTTCTGGGCCATTTCTGAAAATTTTTTCTGCGCTCTAACTGCCCGGCCCGGCCTGGCCTCAGGTCTGTTTCTGGCCCAGCCTACGGCCTTGGTCTCGGCCTGTGCTTTAAATTCAGTCTTTGGCTGTTCTGGTATTAAACATAATGAAGAAAGGTTCCATCCATCTCCTTTTTCGGACCTTTAGGTTTCTATGTTTAGGTCACGTTTTGTCCTGTTCTATTCTCATGAGTTCAAGTGACTGACTTCGTATGGATACGATTTTCTTTTGGTTCCATAGTATGAACATTTGGTTTTCTAATATTAAAGAGGCATCATTACTGTAAAGATGGTTCTTGGCCATTTCTGAAAAAATTTCTGCGATCTAACTGACCGGCCTGAAAGGGCTCTGTCCGGCAGGGGGCCCTGTTTTCAACTGTGCATTAAACTTCAGTCTTCCTTGTTCTGGCACTAAACATAGCGAAGAAAGATTCCTGTACAATTCTTTTTTTTTTTTTTAATACAGCTGGGGTGCAGGCCAGAGGTGTGGGGCGGCGAGAGGGTTCACCAGAGACAGAGTGGGGAGCAGAACAGGCAGATCAGAAATACACTGCTGAGGGAGCAGCGGGCGAGGCAGGAGAGGTCTGCTGCGCCATGTGGGAATCTCCCCGGCCAGGTGTTGAACTCGCATCGCTGCTGCCAACAGCTCCACAGCGCAGCGCCCAACCGCTGCGCCACCAGGGAGGCCCCTCCTGCACAACTCTTTACAGTACCTGTAGGTTTCCACGTTTCGGTGATGTTGCGTTTTCCTACATTCATTTTGTTTGTCTCACCTAAGTGAGTCAATTCACATTCTCAAAGCAACTTCATTTTAGTTACAGGCTTTTTTTTTTTGGTGAATTTAAATTACTCAGTTTCTGGGGTTATTTAAGCACAATTTTGATAGGATTTTCTTTTGTTTCTATAGTAAGAAAATTTGGTTTTCTAAGATTAAAGAGGCATCGTTATAGTAAAGATGGTTCTTGCAAAAAATGGTTTTGCATTTCTGCAAAAGTTCTCAAGCTTGAACTCGGCCCGGCCCGGAGGGCTGTGTCTGGCCTGGAGGGGAAGGCTGTGTGTGGCCGCGCAGAGGGCTGGTCTGGCCCGGCTGGGACGCCCTCTCTGGCCCAGATGGGGGGTCTGTTTGGTCTGGGCCTGGGGGGCTGTGTGGGTCAGTCTGGCCAGGAGGACTGGGTCAGGCTCCTCAGTGGCGGGGTGGGGGGGGTCTGGCCCGGCCAGGAGGCCCATATCCAGCCCGTCTACTCCTGGTTCTCCCGCCTGTGCTTTAAACATCACTCAGGGTGTTTTGTTCTAGTATTTAATGCAGGACAGATTCATTCCAGCGTCTTCATAGCACATTTCGGTCTCCATGTTTAGGGGGTGATGTGTTTTCGTGCATCCAGTTTAATTTCACAGTCTTCCCTCAGTGAGTCAATGCACAGGTATGTTCTCAAAGCAACTCTCAATCTAGTTACAGGTTTGGTTCTTTTTTTTTTTATACGGAACTAAGTTACTCAGTTTGTGGTTTTTAGAGGAAAATTTTGACAGGATTAAATATTGTTTCCATAGTAAGAAAATTGGGTTTTCTAAGATTAAAGAAGCATCATTACAGCAAAGACGGTTTTAGGTCATTTCTGAAAAAATTTCTGGGAAAGGGCTCTGTCCGGCCCGGTCCTGTCTCGGCCTGTCGGGCCCCGCCTGGAGGGCGCTCTGGTCTGGCCCGGCCCAGAGTTTGCTGACACCCCGGCCAGGGGGCCATGTCTGGCTGAGCCCAGAGCTAGTTTTTCGCATGTGATTTAAACATCACTCAGCATTTTTTTCCCCCTAGTATTTCACAGAGTGAGGAAAGTGCAGTCCTACTTCTTGATTGTGCCTTTAGCTTGCCGTGGTTAGATCATGTTTCCCTCCATTCAATAAAATTTCTATGTCTCACTTAAGTGAGTCAACCCACATGTTCTCAAAGCAACTCACAATTCAGTTATGTCCTTTTTTTTTGGCGAATTTGTTATTCAGTTTGATTTTTTTAAAGCACAATTTTGATAGTTAAATATTGCTGCCATGGTATGAGAATTTGGTTTTCTAAGTATAAAGAGATCATCACTGTAAAGATGGTTCTTGGCCATTTCTGGAAATGTTCTCTGATTTGAACTGAGACCGGCCCCGAGGGCTGTGTCTGCCCCGGCCCAGGCCTGGGTTTCAGACTGTGCTTTCAACATCAGTCTTGCTTGTTCTAGTATTTAACACAGTGAGGACAGATTCATTCCAGCTTCTTCATAGGACCTCTAGGCTTCTATGTTAGCTCATGTTTTCTTGTCCTACATTCAGTATAATTTCTGCGTCTAACCAAAGTGAGTCAATTGACACATGTTCTCAAATCCACTCTAGAGTCAGACTGGCCTTTATTCTTTGGTGACCTTAAGTAACTTTTTGTTTTTATACAGGACATTTTGATAGGATTTCCCTTTGTTTTCACTGTATGAAAATTTGGTTTTCTACGATTAAAGAGGCATCATTACCGTAAAGATGGTTCTTGGCCATTTCTGGAAATACTCAGATTTAACTTGCACCAGCCCCAAGGCCTCAGTCTGCCTGGGGCCTGGTTTTCGACTGCATTGAACGTCAGTCGGTCTTGTTCTAGTATTAAACATAGTGAGGAAAGACTGCTTCAGCCTTCTTCATCGTACCTTTAGGTTCCATGTTTAGGTGATACTATGTTTTCCTGCATTCAGTTTAATTTCAGACTTATAGATGAGTCAATTCACATACATGTTCGCAAAGCTACTTGCAATTTAGTTACAGGCCTTTCTTTTTGGCGAAATAACTTACTGGTTTTTTACAGCACAATTTTGATAGGAATAAATATTGTTTCCATGATCAGAAAAGTTGCTTTTCTAAGTATAAAGAGATCATTACTGTGAAGATGGTTCTCGGCCGTTTCTGGGAAAGTTTTCTGAGATTTAACTTGGACGGGCCAGGAAAATTTTGTTCCCTCGGAGGGCTGTGTCCTTTTGCTTTTGTGAGTTTAAGTAACTGGTTTTGTTACAGCACAATTTTGATAGGATTTTTTGTTTCCATTATATGAATATTTGGTGTTCTGTGATGAAAGAGGCTTCGTTACAGTAAAGATGGTTCTTGGTCATTTATGTAATATTTTCTGAAATCAGATCTGACCGGGCCGGAAGTGGCTCTGTCCGGCCCATCGGGAGGGCAGTGTCTGCCCGGAGGCCTGGGTCTCGGACGGGGCTGTGAGCATCGCTGTGTGTGTCTGTTTACCATAGTGGGGGAGAGTCACCCCGACTCTTCATAGGACCCTTCGTTTGCTGTGTTGACATCATGTCTGTTCTCCTGCATTCAGTGTAATTTCTTTCTTACAGAAGTGAGTCAGTTCACATACATGTTCTCAGAGCAACTCAATTTAGTTACAGGCCTTATTTCTTTGAGTTGAAGTAAATCACTTTGTATTCTTTTCTGTTACAATTTTGATAGGATTTACTTTTTTCCCCTAGTATGAAAATGTGTTTTTTTTTTTGAATTGGAATTTTTCACCTTTTTTTTGTGGTTTTCTAAGAATAAAGAGAAATCATTACTATATACATGGCACTTGGCCATTTCTGGAAAATTTTTCTGAGATCTCTGCCAGCCCGGAGGGCTTTCTCTGCCCAGCCCAGGCCAGTGCTTTAAACAGCGCTCAGTCTGTCTTGTTCTAGTATTTGAGATAGTGAGGAAAGATTCATTCCCACTCCTTTATAGTATCATTGCAACAAGGGGGTCCCCAGGAAAAGAGGGGTTCCCGGTTCCCTGCCCCACCAAGGGACGGCGGAGCAGAGCAGGAGAGAAGCTGGAGAGAGGAGACGGGGCAGGAAGGAGCAGACGGGCCAGAGGCGGCGCAGGGAGCAGAGACGCGTGAGGAGGCTGCAGCGGCTGGACGGGCCGAGACAGACGGGGGGAGACCCGCAGGGAGGGGCAGTGGCAGCGCTGATCGGGGTTTTGATTTTGCTCTTTCCCCCCAGACTGGTCTGTGCCTGACCCTTTCCTGTGGGTCCCGCAGGCAGGGGCTTAGACTGGGGGCAGCTTTTGGCTTTGGCCAATCCCGTTTGGGTGGACTTTTACCCACGAGGGGATGGGTAACTGTGGGTGCTTGATCTAAAACTATATTCTCTGTCTAATTCTATTAAGGTTCCCTTCTGGTAAAAGTCTTAAGTGTTTCGTGTTGATGCGGCGGATGGCAGAATCTATGTAACCGGCAGGTTTGGGGGTCCTGGGGTGAACCCCTCTCTGCCCTGTCAAACCTTTAGGTTTCTGTGTTATGTTTTTTCCTGCATTAAATACAATTTCTATGTTTCAGGTAAATGAATTTTCATCTATGCTCTCAAATCTCAATTGAGAGACTGCCCTTTTTTGGGGGAGTGTTTGTTACTTAGTTTGTGTTTTCAAACACATTTTTGATAGGATTAAATATTGTTCTTATGGTACGAAATTCAGGTTTTCTAAGATTAAAGAGGCATCATTACTGTAAAGATGGTTCTTGGCCATTTCTGAAAAAGTTTTCTGAGTTTGAACTCGGCCGAGCCCTGAGGACTCTGTCCGGCCCTCCTGGGAGGGTTGTGTTGGCCCAGCGGCCTGGGTTTGACTGTGCATTAAACGTCAGTCTTTCCTGTTGTAGTATTAAACTTAGTGAAAAATATTCCTTCAAACTTCTTTATAGGATCTTTAGGTTCCATGTTTTGGTGATATTTTCCTGCATTCAATTTCAAACTTCCCTATGTGAGTCAATGCACATACATGTTCTCAAAACAACTCACAATTACTTACAGGCCTTTTTTGGGCAAATTTAAATTACTGTTTTTTTTACAGCACAATTATGATAGGACTAAATATTGTTTCCATGAAAAGAAAATTAGGGATTCTGAGTATAAAGACATCATTAGTGTAAAGATGGTTCTTGGCCATTTCTGAAAAAAATTCTGAATTCTAACTGGCCTGGAAGTTCTCTGTCTGGCCCCAGGTCTGTTTCTGGCCCAGCCTCTGGCCTTGGATTTGGCCTGTGCTGTAAACCTCTGTTTTTCTGGTTCTAGTATTAAATATTGTGAAAAAAGATTCCTGCAAACTTCTTTATAGTACCTTTAGGTCTCCATGTTTAGGTGATGATATGTTTTCCTGAATTCAGTTTAATTTCACAGTCTTCCCTAAGTGAGTCAATTCACATACATGTTCTCAAAGCAACTCACAATTTGGTTACAGGCCTTTTAATTTTTGGCGAACTTAAGTGGCTGCTTTTTTATAGTACAATTGTGATAGGATAAAATATTATACCCATGATACGAAAATTTGGTTTTCTAATTACGAGGAGATCATTATTGTTAAGATGGTTCTTGGTCATTTCTGAAAGTTTGAGATCTACCTGGGACCGGCCTGGAAAGACGCTCTCTGGCCCAGCCCAGAGGGTTGTGTCCGGCCTGGCCCGGCCCTCCTGAGAGGGTTTTGTCCAGCCCAGCCCGGCCGCCTGGTTTCAACTGTGCATTAAACATCAGTCTTTCCTGTTGTTGTATTCAACATAGTGAGGAAAGATTCCTTCCATCGTCTTTATCGTACCTGTAGGTCTCTATGTTCAGGTCATGTTATGTTTTCTGCATTCAGTTTAATTTGTCTTACCTAAGTGAGTCAATTCACATACATTTTCTCAGAGCAATTCACTTAGTACAGGCCTTTTTTTGGCGAATTTAAGTTAGTGTTTGTACAGCACAATTTTTATATGATTACATATTGTTTCCATGATAAGGAATCTTGGCTTTCTAGGCAGTAAGAGATCATTACTGTAAAGACGGTTTTCGGCCATTTATAAAGTTTTCTGAGATTTAATTCGGACCGGCCAGGAAAAATCTATCTGGCCCAGGCCGGCCAGAAGGCTCTCTCCATTTTTCTTTGCAGAGTTTAACTGTTTTTTTAGAGTACACTTTTGATAGTTTGCCTTGTTTTTCCATTGTATGAATTTTTGGTCTTCTGTGATTAAAGAGCCATCATTACAGTAAAGATGGGTCTAGGCCATATGAAAAAGTTTTGAGCTCTAACTCTGTCCTGCACGGTTGGAGGATTGTGCTGGCCCGGCCCAGGCCTGGGTTTCAGACTGTGCTTGAGTCATCAGTCTGGCTTGTTCTAGTATTTAACACGGTGAGGACAGATTCATTCCAGCTTCATATTGCACCTTTGGGTTTCTATGTTTAGGGACTGTTTTGTTTTCCTGCATGCAATCTAATTTCTATGTCTGACCTGAGTCAATTCACGTGCCTGTTCTCAAGGCTACTCTCAATTGACTTACTGGCCGTGTTTTCTTTGGTGAGTTTAAGTAACTTTAACAACATAATTATGACAGGAATTTCTTTTGTTTCCATAGTGTGAAAATTTGGTTTTGTAAGATTAAAGAGGCATGACATTATAGATGGTTCTTGGCCATTTCTGGAAAAGTTTTCTGAGATTGAACTCAGACCCGCCAGAGGGCTCAGTCTGGCCCGGACAGAAGTGTGTGGTCCGGCCCAGGCCGGGGTTCGGACTGTGCTGTAAACCTCTGTCTTGCTTGTTAGCTGTTTCACATAGTGAAGAAAGATTCTCCATGGTTAGATCAACACAAAAACTATTTTCCTCAGCACAATTGTGATAAGATTTTCTTTTGTTTCCATAATATGAAAATTTGGTGTTCTAAGATTAAAGAGGCATCATTTCTATTAAAGATTTTCTTGACTCTATCTGGAAAAATTCTCTGGGAACACTTACTCTGAGCAGTTTGGAGGGCTCTGTCTGGCCCGGCCAGGCCTGGGTTTCAGCCTCTGCTGTAACATCAGTCTGTCTTGTTCTAGTATTTAAGATAGTGTGGAAAGAACATTCCAGCTTCTCAATAGGACCTTTAGGTTTCTATCTTCATGTCATGTTCACTTTTCCTGCAGTAGATGTAATTTCTGTCTCAGGTAAAAGAGTCAATTTTCAAATACATTCTGAAAGCTGCTCTCAATTCAGTTACTGGCCTTTGTTCTTTGAGTTTAAGTAACTTTCTGTATTTCTACAACACAGTTTTTAGAGAATTATGTTTTGTGTCCATTCTATGAAAACTTGGTTTTCTAAGATTACAGAGGAATCAAAACTCATTCTTGGCCCTTTCTGGAAAGTCTTTGAGGTTGAACTCGGACCGGCCCGGAAGGCTGTGTCTGCCCCAGCTGGGAGTTCCTGTCGGGCCAGCTGGGGGGCTGCGTCCGATCAGGCGGACCTGAGGGTTGTACTGGCCCAGCCCTGAGGTCTGTTTCTGGCCCCACAAGGGCTCTCTCTGCCCCAGCCCAGGCCTGGGTTTCGGACTGTGCTTGAAACATCTGTCTGTGTGGTTCTGTTTAATATAGTGAGGAACTATTCCAGCTTCTTGATAGTACCTCTAGGTTTCTGCGTTCAGATCATGTTTTCTTCTGCATTTGACATATTTTCTACGTGACTAAAGTGTGTCAATTCACATAGATGTTCTCAAATCACTCTCAATTCAGACACTGGCCTTTTTCCTTTTGTGACTTTAAGTAACTCACTTTTTTGTTTTTATACAGCACAATTTTGCTAGGATGTTCTTTTGTTCCCATTGTATGAATATTTGTTTTTCTGTGGTTTCGGGCTGTGTTTTCAGCATAGGACTTTCTCGTTGTAGTTTTAAACACAGTGAACACAGATTCATTCCAACTTATAAAACCTTTAGGTTTTTATGTTTAGGGGATGTTTGGTTTTCCTGCATCAAGAGAATTTGTGTGTCTCACCTAAGGAGTCAATCTACATCTATTCTCAAAGCTACTGTCTATTAAGGTACTGGCTTTTTTCTTTGCTGCATTGAAGTAATTCAGTATGTGTGTGTACAGCAAAATTTTAATAGGATTTCCTTTTGTTTTCATCATATACAAATTTGGTTATCTAAGAATAAGAGGCATCGTTACTATAGAGATGGATCTTAGCCTTTTATGCCCGGCCCAGGCCTGGGTTTTGGACTGTGCTTTAAACATCAGTCTGTCTTGTTATCCATTTAACATACTGAGGAAAGATTCATTCCAATGTCTTTATAGTACCTTTATGTTTGTATGTTTAGCTGATGGTTGGTTTTGCTGCATTCAGTATAATTTCTATGTCTCACCAAAGTGAGTCTCTTCACGTGATGTTCTGAGCTACTCTCCATTCAGTTACTGGCCCTTTTTCTTCTTGTGCATTGAAGTAACTCAGTGACTATTTGTACAGCAAAATATTTTTTTAAAGATTTATTTATACATACAAGCTGGGGTACAGGCCAGAGGCGTGGGGCAACAAGAGGGTTCACCAGAGAGAGTGGGGAGCAGAACAGGCAGATCAGAAACACACTGCTGAGGGGAGCAGCGGGGAGGCAGGAGAGGTCTGCTGCACCATGTGGGATTCTCCCCGGCCGGGCATCGAACTCGCATCGCCGCTGCCCACAGCTCCACAGCGCAGTGCTCAACCACTGCGCCACCAGGGAGGCCCCTGTATAGCAAAATTTTGATAGTTTACTTTTGTCGCCGTTGTATGACCATTTGGTTTTCCAAGAATGAAGAGGCATCATTATGTAAAGATGTTTCTTGGCCATTCCCGAAATAACTCTCTGGGATCCTACTCTGACCAGCCTGGGTCTCTCTGGCCGGCCCGGAGTTCCGTGTCCGGCCCGGCCCAGGCCTGGGTTCGGCTGAGCTTTCAGCGTCCCTCAGTCTGTCTTACTCTAGTATTTCACACTGTGAGGAATGATTCCTTGCACCTTCTTTACAGTACCTCCGGGTTTCTGTGTTTGGGTCATGTCTGGTTTTCCTGCCTTCCGTATAATTTCTCTGTCGAACCAATGTGAGTCAGTTCACATACACACTCTCAAATCTCTCAGTTCAGAGATTGGCCTTTTATTATTTGGTGAGTTTAACTTTTTATACAGCACAATTTGGAGAAGATTTTCTTTTGTTTCCATGGTATGAAAATTAGGTTTTCTAAGAATAAAGAGGCATCATTACTGTAAAGATGGTTCCTGACCATTTCTGGAAAAATTTTCTGAGATTTAACTTGACGCGGCCCAGAGGGCTTTGTCCGGCCCGGAGGGCAGTTTTTGGCTCACGGGGGAGGGCTGTGCCTGGTTGGGAGGCCTCTGCCCCAGCGCACGCTTGGCCTGACCCACCCCGGGGCCGGGGGGGTATGTGTGTTTGTGTCCGGCCCCTGCGGGCACTCTCTGCCCCGGCCCAGGGTTTTGACTGTGCTTTAAACTCAGTCTGTCTTGTTCTAGTATTTAACATAATGAGGACAGATTCATTCCAACTTCTTTATTGCACCTTTAGGCTTCCATGTTTAGGTCACGTGTTGTCCTGCATTCAACATAATTTCTGTGTCTTACAAAAGTGAGTAATTGCCGTATATATTCTCAACTCCACTCTCAATTCAGCAATGGTCTTTATTCTTCGGTGAGTTCAAGTAACTGATTTTTTCGTCTTTATACAGCACAATTCTGATAGGATTTTCTTTTGTTTTCATGGTATGAAAATTTGGGTTTTCTAAGATGAAAGAGGCAGCATTACAGTAAAGATGGTTCTGGGCCATTTCTGAAAAATTGAGATCTCTGAGCGGCCTGGAACGGCTCTGTCCGGCCCATTTAGAGGCTGTGTCTGTCCCGGCCCTGCCGGCTCTGTCCGCTCCTTGGTTCGCCTGTGCTTGAAATATCACTTCGTCTTTCTATTCCGAGTATTTCACACAGCGAGCGAAGTGCATTGCAGCCTCTGGAACGGGACCTTTAGGGTTGTTTCCGTCCTGCTTCCTGCCTCAATATAATTTCACGGTCTGACCTAAGGGAGTCACTTCCCATGCCTGTTCTCAAAGCTGCTGTCCGTCCAGAGACTGGCCTTTTTCTCAGTCAATTAAACTGAGTTGGCTTTTTTACAGCAGAATTCTGTAGGAATTATTATCCCCCGTGGCTTTCTGAGATAAAGAGGCATCATACCGTCAAGCTGGTTCTTGGCCGCTTCTGGAAGTTTCCTCAGATTGAGCTGGACCGGCCCGAGGGCTCGGTCTGTCCGGCCTGGAGGGCTGTGTGGCCGGCGGGGTCCTCAGTCTCTGGACAGCTCGGGGCAGCGGAGGCGCTTGCTGTGGCCCGTTTCGGGGCGGCCTGTGCGCTCTGCCCGCCCGGCCCGGAGGGACACTCGGGGGAGACAGACGCGGGGGGACCGCCGCGCCTCGGTCTCTCTCGGGTTGGGTTTTGCCCCTTCGCCCGCCCAGACCTGTGGCGCCTCCCGCCCCTTTGAGTGTCCAAATCAAGCACCAGAGTCGCCCTCCCCTCGGGTCACTGTCCAGCAGCAGCGTCAGCCCAAAGCAGGCCCCGAGAGCTCCCCACGTCTGAGGCGCCTTCTGGGGACCCCGCAGCGAAGGGGCAGGCGGCTCAGGCAGGTCTGGGCGGAAGGGGCAGAATCCAGCCCGAGTGGACCCCGAGGCCGCCGAGGCCTCCCCACGCCTCTCCCCGCCTGTGCCTGCCCCGCGGGCCTGCCCGGCCCGGTCCGGCGCTTCTCTTCCTCCCCCCCGTCTCCGGCTGCTCCTCAGCTCCCCACCTTGGGTGGGGGCCTAAAACCCCCTTCCCGGGGCCCCCGGTACAAGACGGCGGCTAAGAGGGGTCCACACTTGAATCCAGTGTCAGGTGCGCGGTGGCGTCTCCCCATTTCCAGTGTGGCGCTTGAAAGCTGTCGGGGTACCCCAGGGGTAAACTCAGGGAATCCGGGATCCCCGCTCTGGGGAGAGGGCTGTTTCCTCCCCCTTGGGGGACCCGCGACAGCAGGCTGCGGGGACACCCCCCAGGCAGAGCCCAGGTCAGGCCCGACAGGAGCCCCAGGCGCGATGAGGCTGAAGACCCCCCGGCTCAGCCCTGCAGGGGGGTCCCCGCCCGGCGCGGCCGTCTCTGCAGGAGGCGGGTCTCCAAGGACTCGGCAGAGGGACCCCGCGAACCTGGGCGCGAATCCCTTTTCGCGGCTCATTTTCATCCTTCCCAACGGAGATTCGCCCCCAGGCAGCCCGTGGGGAGCAGCGCCTGGGTGTGGGGGCAGCCCTTGCCGAGTCTCTGGCTCAGAAATCTGAGGGCGGGGCCTCCCCGGTGGCGCAGCGGTTGAGCTCTGCGCTGTGGAGCTGTCGGCAGCGGCGACGCGAGTTCGACGCCCGGCCGGGGAGAATCCCACATGGTGCGGCAGCCCTCTCCTGCCTCGCCCGCTGCTCCCCTCAGCAGTGTGTTTCTGATCTGCCTGTTCTGCTCCCCGCTCTCTCTGGTGAACCCTCTCGCTGCCCCACGCCTCTGGCCTGTGCCCCAGCTTGTATGTATAAATAAAAAATAAATCTTAAAAAAAAAAAAAAAAAAAGAAATCTGAGGGCGCCCCGGGTCCGAGTTCTCAGGGAGCTGTCTGGGACTCCGTGCTCTCCTGGGGGGCTGCAGTGGACAAACCGGCAAGGACAGAGAGGCACGCGGGTCCCTGGCGCCTCCCTCCTTCCGCCTGAGCTCCCGTGAGGCCTCAGAGTGAGGGCTGGGCTCCTGTTGGCCAGCGGGTCAGCCCTGCCCGCCCCTCCCTCAAGGGCTTTGTTCCGGGGGACAAGCACACGTGTCTGCAGTCAGACAGCAGGCCATGAAGGCGGCTGTGGGGACACTGATGAAGGGGACACTCCAAAATGTAATAGGGAAGATGAGTTCGTGTATTTATTTTGCATTTTCAGCACCTATGACTCTGCACTTCAATTATAACTATTGTTATGTTCAAATAGATTTACTCTAAATCCTAAGAAAATAGTTGATTAGGGTTTCTGTACATGGTGTCTAATTGCTTGTGTTTTGCTGCCATGATTGTAGGGACATGTTCGGAAACAGGCGTGAAATCTCATTGAGTGTTTCTTATGCATTTGTAAGATAGTGACCTAGTTTCATTTTATTGCAGGTGTTTTTCTACTTTTCCCTGCGCCATTCCCCCTCTTTCTAGCCCAGCCTCCTGGCTCTGCCATGCACTAACTAGATGTCCATCTGGATGTGGGTCTCTTTCTGGGCTCTAATTATCTTCCGTCGGTGTGAGCGTCTGTTAGTGTCCCAGCACCATGTTTTGTTTAACGATTACAACTTTATAGACTGAACCTAGGAATGTGCTGTCTCCCTTCTTCCTCCGTTTTGCCGGGATCGGTTTGCTCTCCTGGACAGAGGAGGGACAGAGCTGCGGGGACACACTCAGTGGCGTCTGCACAGCTGTTGAAAAGGTGAAATCGTGTGTTTTGGGGCAACACGGATGGACCCTGAGATGTGTGGTGTGAAATGAGCAGAGTGAGAGGCAGAGGCGGATGGTCTCGCTCGTCTAGGAAAGGAAAACAGGAAACCGTGTGACAAATAAGCAAAACCAACTGGGACCAAGTGCCCAAAGCCGCTGGAGGCAGAGGGAGCTGAGGGGCGTGGGGTGCGGACGGGGGCCTGGCGCGGCAGGGCAGGTGCTCAGCGGGTGCCGGGGGGACACGGCCCAGCCCGGAGCTGATGGACCACAGTGACCGTAATGGAAAGTCTTAGTTATTTCCTTGACCGAGAAACGATGCTGAAGTAATGTGACGTCATGATGAACCTCTATGGAAAAAAAATCCCCTTCCCCACAGACACGTAGTGGACTTGTCAAAGAAAAACAGGAAACACATTTACCAGAACCTGACCAGGGAATGATGTCACAGCCCAGGTGGTGAGACTGTGACCTCATCACTGACAGTGATGTCAGTGACACTCCTTTGAGCGGTTGCTCAAATTGCCCTGAAATGATCGTACATTTGAGGGATATTCCATGCAGTTATAATTGGGAAATTTGAATTGACTCAGGTTTGTGATTAACATGCATTTTTATTTTAACACTCGTGTTCATGGCTGAATATGTGACAGTCACTGAGAGTCTGGAGACGCGACCTGCCCCAGAGAAAATGCTGAGAGGACGAACGTCACACGCCCGCTCAGGGTCTCAGTGTCAGGGAGACAGTGATGAGCCCCCCGGCTGTCCTCAGACCCCGCAGACCCAGAGTGTGGACACACTGCCGGGCGTCAGCTACGTGGTGTTACAAATGAGGGACAGCATAACTCCCAAACAACATAACTCCCAAGGTGCAAGAACAGTGAGCTTCAGTGTTTTCTTCAAGAAGGTCAGGAAGCAGCCCTGGCGTAGGACACCAGGATACCACTTGGCAAACTAAGGGAACCGAACAATAAAACAACAAAAGTCTTAAAAGCCATACAGTTAGCAAACAGATGCAGTTCTTCAAAAACCATTTTTCTGAAAACTATGTCATTTTCAAAATAAGTGAGAGTAGCCACGTTAGCACCAAAACGGGACGTGATAGAAATCAGCATTCCCGTCAGTGACAGGTGGGAGCGTAGATTCCTCTTCCCTAAACATCTTTCCCTCTGCAGCAAAATTCAAGTGTCGTTTTTCTTGTCTTTTGAACAGAGACATGAATTTCTCTTAGAGGAAAATGCCCCATTAGGAAACGTGACAGGAGGAAGCCACTCCAGTGGACCCCCCCCCCCAAGGCAGGGCCCTCCATGGAGACGCACAGGCTGCAGGAACCGAGCCCCAGACTGGGGTCCCGAGCCCTGTCCCCCTTCACCATGCTCCAGGTTAGATAAATGTTGGTGATGTGAGTTCTAGAACTAACTTTCTACACCAAATACATGTTTATAGCCATGAGCGGGATTCAGTTTGTGCGCATCACTCAGGGAGGCGTTTGGCACAAGGTTGCATTACTGAGGAAACTGTGGCTATTGAGAGAATGAGAATGAATTTCTGCCAAAGGCAGAAAATCTAATGAGAGGAGTGTTCATGGTAATGAGGACATAGCAGGTTGTGCCAGCTCACTTGATGAAGTAAGGGCCTTTTATCAGTCTGCTCACAGCTGCCTTAATGGCCTGGTTCCTCAGACTGTAGATGACGGGATTAAAGGTGGGGGGCACCATCGTGTAGAACATAGAAATGACCAGGTCAGACATGGACGGAGTCCCTGAGGTCGGCCTCAGATAAGCAAAGAATCCAGTGGAGAGAAACAGCACCACAACCAGCAGGTGGGGAAGGCAAGTGGAGTAGACTTTGGCCTTACCTTCTGTGGATGGAATCTTCCTGACAGCAGAGAACATGTGCACATAGGAGATGATGATGAGAATGAAACAGCAGATACTCAAAACCACGCTAATGAGAATGGGGACAAGTTCGTTGATTAAATTTCCTGAGCAGGAAGTAGCCAGTAACTGGGGGATGTCACAGAAGAACTGGTGGACCACGTTTGACCCACAGTAGGACAAGGAGAAGGTCCCAGCCGTGTGCATCACAGCAGAGAGACCCCCACCCAGCCAGGACACAGCTGCCAGCTGCACACACCTGTCCCTGCTCATGAGGACCTCGTAGTGCAGGGGGCGGCAGATGGCAGCATAGCGGTCAAGGCTCATCGCCGTGAGCAGGTGCAGCTCTGTAGCTGCCGAAATAATCAGCATGAAGACCTGGAGGACACAGCCCAGTATCGAGATGGAGCTGCTGTGCGTCAGAGCGTTGGCAATGGACTTGGGGACCGTGGCCGAGATGAGGCAGAGGTCCGTGAGGGACAGATTCCTCAGGAAGAAGTACATGGGCGTGTGGAGCTGCGGGTCCAGGGTGGTGATGACCACGATGAGCCCGTTCCCCAGCAGGGCGCACAGATAGAGCAGGGAGAAGAGCAGTGGGTGCAGGAAGCCCATGTTCCCGTGGGTGGGGAACCCCAGGAGGACGAATTCTGTCACCTCCGTGAGATTGGTCACTGCTGGAGACATCGTCTGTAAAAGTGGAGAAGAAATCACCATAGTGCAGCACCAATCTCCCCTGTCCCCTCTGTCCCCATCAGACTCAGCACATCTGGGCCGGGGGAGGCGGCTCCGGGCGGGTCAGACGGTCTGTGGGTGTGGCTGTCCCTGCCGGGCACGGGGCCAGGGCCCTCTGTGTGCGGGTTTGTTCCTCACCCCAGGCCCGTAAGTGAGGGGACGTCTGGGCCTGGGGCAGCCCCCACTCTCCGCCTGCTCCCCAGTCTCACCCTCACTGGGTTCTTAAAGGAGGAGAACCTCTTGAATGTAGAATTTTAAGGAGATTGTGGGGAGTACGTTAATGAAATACAGTGGTGCATAAATTCCAAATGATTTAATAAAAGCTAGAAGATAAATCTGAATACCACCTGGTTATAGGTGTAGACCTCTTTTGAGTGATATAAAATATCTGTAATGTTGAAATAATTTTAGATGTGTGTATCTCCCTGTTTTTTAATTCCACATAAACCTCATTAACAATCTCTAAGCAATGGAGTTGAATAAAATCCCACGTTCATGTCCCTAAACTATATGACGTCACCCCCCCCCATAGTGTGGGAGACATAAAGTGTCAACAAATGGATTTAAACAGTTTTTGAATTTCTATGTGACCCATATCTCTGTCATAATATTTGAGAACTAAAGTAATAACATTCTGTTTTTTAACATTAAGTGCTTTTTTTACATCTTGAGTTAATTTTCATTATAATTAAATAGCATCCATTATTTTGATATGTGACACTCAGTGCACACTGTTCCTGTGCCGGGGGTCTCATCAGAGTTATGTGTTACATGTATCGGAAATCAAAATCTACCAATATGATGATGCTATTAAAAGCCTTAATATTTGGAATTCATGAAATACACTTAATTTCAGTCACTGAATCTCACCAATGGTGACATGGCTGTGTCATGCGCAACTTGTGCACCATTAGAGTATATAATTTTCACTATTTATGAAATGAATACTTCAACCGCAATATTTTTTCAAGCCTAAAATGAAGTTTGAAATCTGAATACTTCCTAAGCTGAATGGACTCTCCTCTGACCACACTGGGGAGCAGATACCTGCAACCTGGGGGAGTCCCAGCCGCCTTGTGGAGTCTCTTCTCCGAGGTTGTCCCATCATAGGCCAGAGGGCGTCCCGGCCTCTCCCTCCATGGCACGGCGTGTGCGGGTCCTCTGGACACTCCCAGGATCCACCCTCTGTCCTCTGCCGCCTCCGTGGACAGAGCAGGGGCCTCGGGCGGGGCTATTTGTCCTCTGGTGCCGGCGCCTGGGAGTTGGTCACTGTCCCAGACTCCGTCCCTCAGGGACTCTACTCCAGGGGACAAGTGCACATGTCTGGTGACTGTCCTAATTGGCCTCGTCCTACAGCACGTCCCAGTGGTCATTAGTGCCCCGAGTGTGCCTGAGGCAATTTCCTTAGTTTTGCACCTGTGTGGACAGGACTGTGATTCCTCCTCCCCCGGCCCCATCAGCCCCCTGACCCTGCCACGAGGACCTGGGTGCAGCCTCGTCACAGCCACTGAGGAGCTGGACAGTCTCTGTCTCTGACTGTGCCTTCTGGGCAGACCTGGGAAGTGGGGTGACGGGGAGGGGGGGGGCAGCGGTGGAGGCGGGGGGACTGGGTGCCAGGGAGGGAGCTGACAGATGAGGAGGAAACCAGCAGATATGAAGGGAAAAGAGGAGAGACCCGGACCCTCTGAGACGCTGTCTTGGCGCCATTAACATTATTCTTGGGATTTGGTGATTCTCAGGCCCTGTAACTCCGCATGTAAATTTGAATAGTCACTGCTGTGAGGGAATTTGCCGTTATCTTTACAAAGGACACAGATTATTGGGTTCTGGGCCTGGTGATATTTCACTCGGGCCCTGATCTCCTGTTACGGTGGATTTTCGTGTTGAAAGCTGTTGGTAAAGAACTTTGCTCTTTATGGATTTATAATGTAAAATGGTTAGGAGCAGGGTGGTGAGCAAAGATAAACATAATCATGGCTTATTCTAGCTTCACACTGGCTCTGTGTGTGGTGTGTGTTGGTGTGAGAGTGTGTGTGAGTGTGTGTGTGTGGCCTTTGCTGTTTCCATAGGGAGGTGTCACTCGGGCACAAGCAGCTTCCGCGCTCCCGAGCCCGCGGGGTGTGGTCTCTGGGCTGAGGCCGGGCTGAGACGCCGCTTCCAAAATAAGCTGAGACCGTCCCGGGTCTGTTGTCACGAGTGTCCAGCGGGTTGTCGTGGGCTCGGCGTGGGAATGACGATATTCTGGCGTGAGCAGAGGCCACAGGCGTTCATGCCACGGCAGCATCAGCCTCCTCCCCGCACGCACCACGATGACTCCCGCCCTTTCCTCAGGGTGAGGGAGGCGCCCCGGGAAGGGCAAATCTTTCCCGATGTGGCGAGAACGGACGCGCAGGGCCGTCGGGCGGGACGGGCCGCAGACGTCTCTCGGGGTCCCCGCCCGGCCCGCAGGGCTAAGGGGCGCAGCGTCTCTCCAGGACGAGGACCCGTGTCTCCTGCCAGCGCAGCGCACACAGAGGGAAGAAGGGAAATTGCGGCATTTCGGGAAAATCCGCCCAGGCAGAGCGTGATTTTAAGCTCCCAGCGCGGGCGGGTCCGGCGGCGGGAGGGACTCTGGGCCGCGCTGACCCCTGCGCGTGTCCGGCCGGGGCAGCGCCGTCCCCGCTGCGGCGGGTGAGGATGAGTGACCCAGGCTCGGGCCCGGCGGGGGGAGGGGACGCGCGCGCCCCTCGGCGGTCTCGGGGTCTCGGGGCCGGCGCGACCCAGTGAAAGAACTTCCCCAAATGATGCTCCTGTGTGACAGCGCGAGCGCCTCTTCACGCCCCAACACCCTCCGCCGCGCAGGCCACGCCGCAGACCCGGGGCCGCCGCTCCCGGCCCGGGGACCCCGAGGACGCGCGGGCGCGGGGCGTCTACGCGGGCGGGGCGCGTCTACGCGGGCGGGCTCGGAGCTGTCGGGTTTCTCCAGGCGCGGGCGGGGCCGCCCCGGTCCTGGGCCAGACGGGAACTGGGGAGCGGGTGTCAGTCAGAGGGGGCCGCACCCACAGGTCCGGGGCTCACAGCGCCTGCTCCCGCGGTGGCTCTGGGGCGGGCACGGGGAGCCCTATTCTGGGGTCTGGGGCCGCCTGCCCAGCCCAGTGCCCTCCAGCCAGTGCGCCCAGCTCCGTGCGGCCTCCGGGCCTCTCCGGGCGGAGCCAGGGTGCGCGGGGGCAGGGCCAGCGCGGGGCGTCTGTGGCCCGTCGTCCTTCTGGGTGACGTGTCTATATGGGCCGTAGCCTGTGATTCACCGACGTGTTTGGTGTTTGTGACTCTGAGCTGTTTGCGGCCCGCCCCATCCAGCCCCGTGTCGTCCGGGGAGACCTGAGCTGGGAGCCCGGAGACCGGCGTCGGGGCAGGGGCGGCCGCGGCAGGTGTGGGTCGCAGATGGGCGACACCCGGGGCGCTGCGGGCCTGCGCGTGCGCCGCGCTCCCGGCACCCCCAGAGCCGCACCCCGGGGCCCCAGAGACTGTGGCTGCCTCGCTGCGGGCGTCTCCGTGGGCAAAGCCGGTTCACCTCGGGCCCTGAGGGTGATGGTGCTTTGGGGGAGACGGCGCGGTCTGAGGTAAAGACACTCACGGAGACCTGCACCCCGGCCTCAGTATTACCGGGAGGAAAGAGCCACAGACCTCCCAGTCCAAAAACAAACACTCGGTTAAAAATACATTTTTAAAGATTTATTTATTTTTCGCAGAAGTGGGCTGTAGGCCAGACACGTGGGCGTGAGAGGTCTCCCCAGAGGCAGAGTGGGGAGAAGAACTGTCGCATCCAATGAAACAAACTGCAGAGGGGGCAGCAGGGAGAAAGGGGAGGTCTGCTGCGCCCTGTGGGAAGCCCCCTGGGCGGGGATCGAACTTGTGCTGCAGGGGCTGCCCAGACCTGTCAGGAGTGATAACCGCATCTAAGAGCGGGGATGCGCGAACAAATAACCGCACAGGAGCGAGCAGTGCCGGGCAGCTGCCGCTCAGGGACACAGCGCTGTGCACGGTTGTTAACTCTGCTGACACACTGGTACTTTTTGTTCTTATCTCCCAACATCAGCGGCCAGAAGCGACCCTGTGTTTGTTCCTTACTCAGAAGAGCATTCGCCAGCACCTTCTCTCTGAGCCCTGGCCCCCCTGTGGGTCTCCCCAGTTCCGTGTTGGCAGCACAGTGTGTGGCTGAGGCCTCAGGCCTCCAGTCATCGCCTGAGGTAAATGCAGGAGTCGCCTCCTCTCCTCAGTGCCTCCTGGGTTGCCACTCCTGGTCCTTTCCTACACCTGCCCTCACCATGCTGAGACTGAGCCCTCCACCCCAGGGAGGGCCTTGACTTATAATACGAAGAGATACGGAAAGAGAATTGTACACGAAAACTTTTATGTCAAAGGAGAAGTATAGATCTTACATGTTGGTGAGTGTCCCCTTCATCAGTCTCCCCACAGCCGCCTTCATGAGCTGGTTTCTCAGACTGTAGATGACGGGATTAAAGGTGGGGGGCACCACCGTGTAGAACAGAGAAATGACCAGGTCAGACATGGACGGAGTCCCTGAGGTCGGCTTCAGACAAGCAAAGAATGCAGTGGAGAAAAATAGCACCACAACCAGCAGGTGGGGAAGGCAAGTGGAGTACGCCTTGGCCTGACCTTCTGTGGATGGCATTTTTTTGACAGCAGAGATGATGTGGACATAGGAAATAACATCGAAAATAAAACAACCTGATCCCAATATCGAACTAATGAGTATGGGGACAAGTTCGCTCATCAAATTTCCTGAGCAGGAGATAGCCACTAACTGGGGGATGTCACAGAAATACTGATGGACCACGTTGGACCCACAGTAGGACAAGGAGAAGGTCCCAGCTGTGTGCATCGCAGCAGAGAAAACCCCACCCAGCCAGGACACAGCCGTCAGCTGCACACACCTGTCCCTGCTCATGAGGACCTCGTAGTGCAGGGGGCGGCAGATGGCAGCATAGCGGTCAAGGCTCATCACCGTGAGCAGGTGCATCTCTGTCCCTGCTGAAACGATCATCATGAAGACCTGGATGACACAGCCT
>PVIJ01012655.1:30977-48809 GCA_004024925.1 Scalopus aquaticus
CCGAGATGAGGCAGAGGTCCGTGAGGGACAGATTCCTCAGGAAGAAGTACATGGGCGTGTGGAGCTGCGGGTCCAGGGTGGTGATGACCACGATGAGCCCGTTCCCCAGCAGGGCGCACAGGTAGGCCAGGGAGAAGAGCAGTGGGTGCAGGAAGCCCATGTTCCCGTGGGTGGGGAACCCCAGGAGGACGAATTCTGTTGCCTCCGTGAGATTGGTCACCGCTGGGGACATCACCTGCAACACATTGGTCGAAATCTTCCCAATAATTCAATAAAAACAGGAAAATAAATCAGGATATGATTGGTCAAAGCTATAGACATCCTTTGATATAAAAATGTTTATAATGAAGTAAGTTGTGTCTCATATTCTGTCCTGTGCAGTCACTGACAGCCCCTCGGATGTGCAGTTAGGACAAACCCGAGGCCCCTCCGTGAGCAGACAGGTGTCCACACCGTCTTGTCTGTGTCCGAGCTGCGAAATGGTCAGCTCTGTGGCTGCGAAGTTAGAGAGTTTCTACCTGACTATGTCTCTCATAATATTTGGACAAAAAGGCAGAACATTCTGATTTCTTACAATAAGTGTTATATTTACTTTCCTCTGGAATTTCTTCACTACAGTCTGATTTCATTAATTGTTGTGATTTTATTACTACCCAGAACACACTTAGTTTGCTGAATGCTAAAATGCCCGTCATGAAGCAATAATGTCACATCTGCTATAAACCCATATCTTCTTATATGTAAATGTACTAAATTCAACATCTTTTGGACACTTTAAATTAAAGGTGAATATTTTTTTTCTTTCATCCCAGGACTCATTTTTGAGACTCATCCCAGGAGGATGCAGCAGTGGGGTCTTGAGCATGTGATACCTTTAGAATTTATTAGTTTTCAGTTTTATACGTGAATGCTTTATTGTGCTGTCTCAATTCTTAAATGAAGCTTAAAATGTAAAACTTTTCAAGACTGAATGATTTCTTTTCTGAAAACTGTTGAATAACTGATACCTGCAATCTGGAGGACAAAGTCCCAGCTGCCTTGTAGAGTCTCTTCTCCGAGGTTGTCCCATCACAGGCCAGAGGGCGTCCCGGCCTCTCCCTCCATGGCCGCGGCGTGTGTGGGTCCTCTGGACACTCCCAGGATCCACCCTCCGTCCTCTGCCGCCTCCGTGGACAGAGCAGGGGCCTCGGGCGGGGCTATTTGACCTCTCGAGCTGGAGCCTGGAAGTTGGTCACTGTCCAAGACTCCATCCCTCAGGGACTCTACTCCAGGGGACAAGTGCAGGTGTCTAGCCTACTGTCCTAATTGGACTCGTCCTACAGCAAATCCCAGTGATCATTAGTGCACTCAGTGTGTGGTTTTAATTTATTTGTGGTTTACACCTGCATAGAAATGATTTTAAAAATCCTCATTTCTGTGTTTCACTCATCATCTGTTGCGTGTCCTTCGATTGGCACCATGGATAAAAGCAGGAAAAAGCACTCATTCCTCAGGAATGAGTCCATGTCACAGAAAGCTGGAAAATCACCAGAGCTCACTGTGTCTCCATGGAGAGACCTTGAGAGATGGGACGAGGGGACGAGGAGTAAATGGTGGAGGGAGAAAGGAAGGAAAAAAGAAATTGAGAGGATGAAGAAACCAAGGGAGGGAGAGTGGGGAGGAGAGAAAAGTAGAAATTCAACAGAAGTGAGGGCCTCCCCGGTGGCGCAGCAGTTAAGCGCTGCGCTGTGGAGCTGTCAGCAGCGGCGACGCAAGTTCGACGCCCGGCCGGGGAGAATCCCACATGACGCAGCAGACCTCTCCTGCCTCGCCCACTGCTCCCCTCAGCAGTGTGTTTCTGATCTGCCTGTTCTGCTCCCCACACTCTCTGGTGGGCCCTCTTGCCGCCCCACGCCTCTGTCCTGTACCCCAGCTTGTATGTATAAATAAAAATTAATTCTTTAAAAAAAAAAAAGGAGGGCCTCCCTGGTGGCACAGCGGTTGAGCGCTGTGCTGTGGAGCTGTTGGCAGCAGCGACGCAGGTTCGACGCCCAGCCGGGGAGAGTCCCACATGGTGGGGCAGACCTCTCCTGCCTCGCCCGCTGCTCTCCTCAGCAGTGTATTTCTGATCTGCCTGTTCTGCTCCCCACTCTGTCTCTGGTGGGTCCTCTCGCCACTCCACGCCTCTGGCCTGTACCCCTGCTGTATGTATAAATAAATAAATCTTTAAAAAAAAAAAAAAGGAAATTCAACAGAAGTGACTGTCCCAGGGGAAAAATACCAAACCTTCTGAAGAAGTAATTTGTACTAGTCTCTTAAAAATTATTTGTTTGTGTAGTTCTTTTCTATTTTTAGCACCTATAACTCTGCACTTAGATTATAACTGTTGTTATATTAGAATAGTTTTACTTTAAATCCTAACAGTATAGGCAGATTATTAGGGTTTCTGTACATGGTATTTTCCTTGGGTTTTGCTTTCATGATTATAGCCATGTCGTGTTTTTTAAAAAGGCGTTTAATCTGTTTTGAGATTTTCTTCTGAACGTTGTGGGTGACCTAGTTTTGGTCTAATGCATGTGGCTGTCCACTTTTCCCAGCACCATTTCCCACTTTCCTTGTTCTAGTCCAACCTCCTACTCTTTTGTCATGGATTAACTGTCCATCTGGATTTGAGTGTATTTATGGGCTCTAATTATTTTCCATTGGTGTGTGTCTGTTTTTGCCCCAGGACCATGCCATTTTAACTATTATAGCTTTATTGTATAGCCTGGGCCTGGAAGTGTGCTCCTCCATTCTTACTCTTCTTTGTAAGGATCGTTTTGGCTGTATTGGGTCTTTTGTGGTTCCATATGCATTTCAGTAGTGTTTGTTTCATCTCTTTAAAGTTTGCCATTCAATTTTTTAATGGTATTCCATGAATCTGTAAATTGCTTTGGGTCACTGGGGTTTTGTAATGTTAGTTCTTCCATCTATGACCAGGGAATATCTTTCCATTTCTTTGTCTTTCTATTTCTTTTAACAATGTTCTACTGTTTTCTTTGATCTTCACCTCCTTTGTTAATTTTACGCCTAAGTAACTTATTTTTGTGATTATAGGTGGGATTGTTTTCTTAATTCTCCTTTTCTAGTTCATTGTTTGCATAAAAGAAGGCAACTGATATTCATGTGTTGATATTAAAGCTTCCAGCTACACTGAAGTGGCTTATTGATTTAAATTGTTTTACCTGCAGAGTCTTTTTCATTCCCAGCATATATTATATTGTCCACAACAGGTTTAATTGTGTTTAAATGTTTAAATTCATACAATCTTGATACATTTAATGCTTTATTACTTTAAAAATTTATTTGATATACAAAGCTGGCCAAATGTTGGAAATCAATAGTCACAATGTCTGTTTATAATGGTCTTATTTCAATCTTAATTCAATACACGCATTGAATTCTGACTGTACCTCAAGCTTTTATTGACCAGTTACTATGACAGTATCAATAATTAATATTAACAGTTATTTGTCATTGAAAAATAAAAATGCCGTTCACTTAAAAGAACAGTAGCAAGTTGTCAATGCAGAAAATCAAAGATTAAGATTATAGCAATCTTCTAACGGTTCCTGGCTGCCTCCAAAATTTCCTAGTGCCCACAGGGAGTTCACTGGGCTGAGGCAGGTGAGTCTGACGAGCCCCTCATGCGCAAACTGTTGAGCATGAGTTAAATGATCTTATATCCTATTGGAACTGCATTTTACCATAAAATAATTCGGTGTGAAGTTTTCAAATATTGGACCTCACAGACGGGAAAGTCAAGGTCTAATGAGTCAGACACAGAGCTGAAGCCATCAGGCCACACACATGGGTGTTTACCTGCCCAGATGTAAATCTTCATCAATTCTTTGCACGTCTTTATGTCTACACTAAATGATAGTGTTATTTTATTGTAAACATGACTCATTTTCTCATTTGACCATCGCCATATGGAAATGCAGACACTGGTGAGATTTCCCGTAATAATGTGCCCAACAGGACATTGTCCCCAAATTCCCAGGCACTGGGGTAATTAAATGGGGATAAACACAAGAGTAAAGTGGGGTGTAATGTTGAGTGCCATTCCTCAACTAATTGTGAAAATATTAGATGATTGTGTAGTCCAAGAGCCATTACTTTGTTTTTACCATTATAGCATACAAAGTTCTCTTGTTTCTCAGAAACCCTACCCAATATAATTCAGTAAATAACTGGTAATTACTACACATGAAATTAACAGCTTTCACACTCCCTTTCTTCCTTCTGGCCCCACCATGCACTGAGTGTGTTTATGTACAGTTATGTCTCCACACCAGGGCTGACGGGGGGGGGGGGTCTCTACCAAGTCACATGTGAGATCCTGACCACAGTCCATCGTTTTTGCTCAAATTCTAACTCGGATCCCAAGGCATGATTTATGCCACGAAGGCCTCACTGACTGAGTAAAGGGGCATCTGTCCCAACCGTGGCCTCTGACCACACACGTGACCAAGAGGGTCATTGACATTAAATGGGAAGCTCCTTACAGATGGGAGACACTAACCCAGCTAGAGAACATCTGCCGAAACAGACATGCAACCAACCATTGCATCTCTAGGCTGAGACCACAGAAATGGAGAACAGAAAAAGTGGCTGAGTTCACTTCCCTCCAGTATGAGTAAAATACCAAAAAGCACCTAAGTGTTAACAAGAGGAACAATCGACGCTAATAGAATATATGAGCCACATATTATACTAAGTCATCTGAAAGCAATTTAAAAATAATTGTCTCGTAGTGGAGTCACGAGCTCATCTTCCCTATTACATTTTGGTGAGTGTCCCCTTCATCAGTCTCCCCACAGCCGTCTTCATGGCCTGGTTTCTCAGACTGTAGATGACAGTATTAAAGGTGGGGGCCACCAGCGTGTAGAACACAGAAATGACCAGGTCAGACATGGAAGGAGTCCCTGAGGTCGGCTTCAGATAAGCAAAGAATGCAGTGGAGAGATAGAGCACCACAACCAGCAGGTGGGGAAGGTAAGTGAAGTAGGTCTTGGCCTGACCTTCTGTGGACGAAATCTTCCTGACAGCAGAGAAGATGTGGACATAGGAAATGAAAATAAAAACAAAATAGCAGCTACTCAACCCCACACCAATCATAATGGGGACAAGTTAATTGATTAAATTTCCTGAGCAGGAAATAGCCAGTAACTGGGGGATGTCACAGAAGAACTGGTGGACCACATTGGACCCATGGTAGGACATGGAGAAGGTTCCAACTGTGTTCATCACAGAGATGAAGCCCCCACTCTGTGTCCTTCATGGAGAGACCTTGAGAGATGGAATTGAGGGGAGGATGAGGAAGTGGTACAGGTGGGAAAAAAGGGAAGGAAATGAAGGAACAAAAGGAAGTGAGAGTAGAGACAAATAGAAATTCAACAGAAGTGAATGACCAGGTGGAAAAGTACTGATGATTCTGGAAAATAAATTTATACTAGTCTCTTAAAAATAGCTTATTTATGTAGTTCTTTACCATTCTTGGACCTATAACTCTGCACATAAATTATAACTGTTATGTTTGAATAGTTTTACTTTAATTTCTAACAGCATAGGCAGATATTAGGGATTCTGTACATGGTATATTACTTAGCTTTTGCTATCATGATTATAGTAACATCATATGTTTGGAAAATGGTGCTTAATCCGTTTTGAATTTTTCTTTTGTACATTGTGAGATAGTGACCTGGTATTATTCCATTGCATGTGGCTGTCCATATTTCTCAATGTCATTTCCCCACTTCCCTTGTTCTAGTCTATTCTCCTGCCTCTTTTGTCTGGATCAAATGGCCATCTACATGTGGATGTATTTCTGGGCTCTAATTATTTTCCATTGGTGTGTGTGTCTATTTTTTGTCCCAGTACCATGCCGTTTTAACTCTTATAGCTTTATTGTATAGACTGATCCTGAAAGTATGGCTCCTCCAACCATCCTCATTTTTTTAAGAATTGTTTGGCTGTTGTGGGACTTTTGTGGTTCCATATGCATTTCAGTAATATTTGTTTCATATCTTTAAAGATTGTCAATGAATATTTTATTGAGATTCCACTAAATCTGCATTTTTTTTTGAGTCACTGGACTTTATGTAATGTTAATTCTTCCAGGCCATGAACGGGGAATATCTTTCCTTTTCTTTGTCTTTTCTATTTCTTTTAACAATGTTCTCTTGTTTTCTTGGATCTTCACCTCCTTAGTTAGTGTTACTCCTAGGGAATTATTTTTGTGATTATAAGTGGGATTGTTTTCTTACTTGTACTCTTCTAGTTCATTGTTTGCATATAAAAAGGCAACTGATTTTCATGTGTTAATTTTGAAGGCTTCCAGCTACACCAAAGTGGCTTATTGATTTGGAGTCTTTCGCATTCCCAGCACATATTATGTTGTCCACAACAGGTTTAATTGTGTTTAAATGTTTAAATTCATATGACCTTGATACATTTAATGCTTTATTACTTTAGAATTCTATTTATGATCTAAAAAGCTGGCTAAATGTCAAAATGAATAGTCTCAGTATATGATTATAATGGTCTTATTTCAGTCTTCTTAATTCAAATACATGAATTCTCATTATAGCCCATATCTTTCATTGACCAGTAAACTATGACAATATCAAGAATTAATATTAACAGTTATTTATCATCAGAAAAAATAAAAATGCTGATCATTTAAAGAACTGTAGCAAGTTATCAATGCAGTTAATCAAAGACAGATTTTACCAATCTACAAGCAGTTCCTGGCTGGTCTCTAAATTCCCCTTGTGCCCACAGGGAGCTCACCTGACTGGAGGTTGATCAGCCTGATGAGTCCTCGTAGGACAGTCTGTTTGAGAAATAGTTAAATGATCTGAAATTCAAATGAAACTCCATTTTACCATGAAATAAGCCTTTGAAATTTTCAAACATTGGACGTCACTGACAGGAAAGCAAAGGTCTAGTGCAGGCAGCAGATGCGGAGCTGAGGCCACACAGGGCTGCAGGCACGGAGATTTTCCTGTCCAAATTTAAATCTTCTTCCAATTTGTCACATGTCTTTGTCTATACTAAATGACAGTGTTATTATATGTTAAAATGACACTTTATGTTAAATGACACATTTTTTCCTTTGAACATCTCCATATGGAAACACAGACACTCTGGTAAGATTGACTGTCATAATATTCAAATAGGACATTGTCCCCAAATTCCCAAGCACTCTTGGTTATTAAATAAATGGGGAGAAACACAGGAGTAAAGTGGGGTGTAATGTTGTGAGTGCCATTCCTCAACTAATTGTGGAAATATTAGAAGATGGTGTAGTCCAAGGGCCTTTATTTTGTTTTAACCATTATAGCTTACAGTTTTCTTACTGTTCCTCAAAAACTCTAATCAATATATTTTAGTAAATTTTCAGTAATTATATTGCGCATGAAATTAACAGCTTTCACACTCACTTTCTTCCTTCTGGTCCCGCCATGCGCTGAGTGTGTTTATGCCCAGTGGGGGCGGCTCTCGACACCAGGGCTGACGGGGGTCTCTGTCAAGTCACCTGTGAGCTCCTGATACACAGTCGGTCGTGACTGCTCAGCTCTGACTTAGATCCCAAGGCCTGATTTACGCCACGAAGGCCCCACTGATTAGTAAAGGGGCATCTTCCATAACTGTGGCCACGGATCACACACGTGAGCAAGAGGGTCAATGACATTGAAGGGGAAGCTCCTCATAGGCGGGAGACACTGACCAGTTAGAGAACTTTTGCCGAAAACTGAAACTGAAATCTGACCATTGCATCATCGGTCAAAAGCTACAGAAATGGAGAACAACAAAAAGGGGCTTGGGTGCAGTTCCCTGCAGTGTACCTGCAATATCACACAGCACCTAAATGTGAACAAGAGGAACAATCAATGCTAATAGAATATACGAGCAGCGCGCTACGGGATCGGGGAGCGACGGGGCGGCGGCAGATCATGGAGAGATGTTCGCTTCTCTGGTCCCGTCCCGGCGACCCCGAGCATCTGTTCTTTCCAAATCAAAGATTTGCCCTTCCCAGTGCGCTTCTTTCACTCGTGAGGAAAGGGCGCGATCATCCTCAGTGTGCGGGGGGAATGAGGCTGATTCTACGACTGGCACAATGACATCTGCCTCTGTTGAAATATCGTCATAACGACAACCCATTGCCATATTTGTGTCAACAGACGCTGGGAAGTTCTCGGAATATTTTGGAGGAAAAATATCAGCCCCAACTTGGCACCACACCCCCACGGGACTCTGGAACAGCGGAGGCCACTTGTGCCCTAGCGCCACCTCCCTACGTGGAAACTGAAAACACCACAAACACTCACACACACGCAGCCAGTGTGAAGCTAGAATAAGCCATGATTATATGTTTATCTTTGCTCACCACCCTGCTTCTAAACATTTTACATTATAAATCCATGAATAACAAAGCTCTTTACCAAGAACTTTCAACATGAATATCCACCGTAACAGGAGATCAGGGCCCAAGTGAAATATCACCAGGCCCAGAACCCAATGATCTGTGTCCTTTGTAAAGATAACGGCAAATTCCTTCACAGCAGTAACTTCAAATTTACATGCGGAGTTACAGGGCCTAGGAATCACCAAATCCCAAGAATAATGTTAATGGTGCCAAGACAGCGTTTCAGAGGGTCCGGGTTTCTTATCTTTTCCTTTCATATCTGCTGATTTTCTCGTCATCTGTCCAGCTCCCTTTGGAGGTGGCTCCTCAGTGGCTATGACAACGAAGTTGCACCCGGGTCCCCCGTGGCAGGGTCAGGGGGGATGATGGGGCCGGGGAAGGAGCCCCAGTCCTGTCCACACATGTGTAAAAACTGAGGAAATTGCCTCTGGCACACTCGGGGCATTAATGACCACCGGGACGTGTTGTAGGACGGGGCCAATTAGGACAGTCACCAGCCACGTGCGCTTGTCCCCTGGAGCAGAGTCCCCGAGGGACGGAGTCTGGGACAGTGACCAACTCCCAGGCGCCAGCACCAGAGGGCAAATAGCCCCACCCCAGGCCCCTGCTCTGTCCACGGAGGCGGCAGAGGACGGAGGGTGGATCCTGGGAGTGTCCAGAGGACCCACACACGCCGCGGTCATGGAGTGAGAGGCCGGGACACCCTCGTTCCTGTGATGGGACAACCTCGGAGAAGAGACTCCACAAGGCAGCTGGGAAGTTCCCCCCCAGATTGCAGGTATCTGCTACCAGCGTGGTCAGAGGAGAATCCACTCAGACTTGGAAGTATGTAGATTTCAAGCTGCATTTTACACCTGAGAGAGCACAGTGACTAAAATACTCATAAAGTGAAAAACATTAAAAGCCAAGTTGCTCTCTGACACACAAACATGTCATTCAGGGGTGGGATTCAATGACAGAAAATAACTTTTTTTTTAATGAACTGTGCCAAATATTAAGACTCTTATTAGCGTCAGCATTTAGTAGACTTGACTACTGATACATCTAACACTTGATGCTCCATAACCCTGATGAGGCAACAGCCCGGGTCAGTGTGACTGAGTATCAAAAAAAAAAAAGTCAAAGGAATCGATGCAATTCAATTGTAATGAAAACTAAATTCAAGATGAAATTTAAAAAATATTTTTTGCAAGTTGAATATATTACAAACAAAGAGAAAAGTTGTTTCATTTATTTAAGTCTTTTCTAATTTTGCCTAATGGAAACAAAATTGCTTTTTATATCTAAGAAAAATATATGCCATTTATTTATAAATTTCAATACCAGTATCATTGGTCATTGGTGCTAGAAAGTGTCAAAATATGTTATGGTAAGTGACTTCATACTGTAATGATAGTACTTTAGTAAACATTTTGGATTTGAAATAAGCTCCATTAAATTTTATAGAGATGTTTGCGCTTATTTTCTTTTCAGAGTTGTATAGATTGTTTTTGTGTCTGAGACATCAATTAAAGGACAGTACAAGCATTATAAAGCCGGAAAAAATAGAATTATTTTTAAAAATCAGAATGTTATGCCTTTTACTGAAATATTATGACAGATATGAGCATAAGTAGAAATTCACTAACTTGTACAGCAACATGTTGACACTTCATGGCTTGGATGCTAAAGTGAGGGTGGGTGCACATCTGATCATTTATGGATATGAACGTGGGATTTTCTCCAACTCCATCACACATATATTGTTAGAGATAATAAAATGAAGAAAACATGGAATTTTGACAACAGGGAGCGATATATATCAAAAATTATTTCCTCATTACAAACATTATTCTGAATCTCTCAAAAGATGCCCACATCTATGACCACATGGTATTAGCCCCGGTTTTCCAGTTTTTATTAAATTACTGAAAATTATTTACACCACTACATTTATGAATGTTTCCCCACATTCTCCTTAATTATTCTGCCCTCACCAGGACTCCCCCTCCGTTCCCCACAGAGGGAGGTGACGGTGAGACTGGGGAGCAAGAGGAGAGTGGGGGCTGCCCCGAGCCCAGACGTCGCCCCATGACAGACATAGAGTCAGGTAGAAAGGCCAACTCCACAGCCACAGAGCTGACCGTTTCGCGGCTCTGACCCAGAGAAGACGGTGTGGACACCTCTGCTCACGGACACGACCTTGGTTTTTCTTCTAAAGTCACCTCTCAGGGACTGTTAGTGTTTTAGTATCACTAAAAGGCTGTCTACATTGTAACCACCTCGTATCCTCATTGACTATTTTTATTAAAGTATTGGGAAGATTTATACCAACCTGTTGTAATTATTTTATATGACGATTTTACCTTAAATACTCTTTCACCAGGTCTCCCTGTCCGTCACCCCACAGAGGGAGGTGAGGGTGAAACTGGGCAGCAGGAGGAGAGTGGGGGCTGCCCCGGGCCCAGACGTCCCCTCACGGACGGGCCTGGGGTGAGGAACAAACCCGCACACGGAGGGACCCGGCCCCGTGCCCGGCAGGGACAGCCACACCCACAGACCGTCTGACCCGCCCGGAGCCGCCGCCCCCGGCCCAGATGTGCTGAGTCTGATGGGGACAGAGGGGACGGGGCCGTGGGGGTCAAGCTCACCCTCAGGGGGGCGTGTGGGGTGACCGGGGAGACTCTGCAGGGAACAGGGTCTCTGAGTCCTCAGATGTGGGAGAGTCGGGTCGGGGGGAGACACAGAGACGAGGAAACGGGGACCAGGAGTCATCTCGAGGCCCCGGGGTGAGGAGGCGACAGAGGAGGGGGCAGCACACGCCGCAGGGGACGCTCAGCGCAGGTCACTCCACTCCGTGACCGGGTCGGGGCTGGAGCAGGAAAACAGGGACCCGCCCCCGCCGTCCCCTGCTCACCCCTGTCCCTGTGGGGCCTCTCAGACCGAGGGCTGTGCAGGGGGGAGCGGGAAAGACTCGGGGTGGGGGATGCTCTGGGTGGATCCCATTTCCTCTGGGGCTGTGGCCTGGACAACCTCTTGGGGCAGGCTGGGCTGAGACGCTGGGTCCCGGGCAGTAGGGATGGGTCAGTCATGTTGACAGATTTAACTGTGCTCAAGTTTTGTAGGGGTTGTGGAAATTTTAGTCCTTCAGAATCGTCAGGACGTTTGGGCAGAATATTGGCACCTTCACGTGAGTTGGAAATAAAGGGGTTGTAAATAAAACAGTGTACGCACATGATATTAGACGGAGGGATTAGAAGGAGTGATTATCTAGTAAGTACATTGAATTCTTACCCTATGGTGATAACCCAATTTATGTTGAATACTGGAAGATTTGTCCATTTCTTCCGTTTTCCACTTTTATGTAGGTGATGTCTCCAGCGGTGACCAATCTCACGGAGGTGACAGAATTCGTCCTCCTGGGGTTCCCCACCCACGGGAACCTGGGCTTCCTGCACCCACTGCTCTTCTCCCTGGTCTACCTGTGCGCCCTGCTGGGGAACGGGCTCATCGTGGTCATCACCACCTTGGACCCGCACCTCCACACGCCCATGTACTTCTTCCTGAGGAATCTGTCCCTCTCGGACCTCTGCCTCATCTCGGCCACGGTGCCCAAGTCCATTGCCAACGCTCTGACGCACAGCAGCTCCATCTCGTTCCCGGGCTGTGTCATCCAGGTCTTCATGCTAGTTATTTCAGCAGGGACTGAGGTGCACCTGCTCACGGTGATGAGCCTTGACCGCTATGCTGCCATCTGCCGCCCCCTGCACTACGAGGTCCTCATGAGCAGGGACAGGTGTGTGCAGCTGGCAGCTGTGTCCTGGCTGGGTGGGGGTCTCTATGCTGTGATGCACACAGCTGGCACCTTCTCCTTGTCCTACTGTGGGTCCAACGTGGTCCACCAGTTCTTCTGTGATGTCCCCCAGTTAATGACTATTTCCTGCTCAGGAAGTTTAATGACAGAACTTGTCCCCATTCTCATTAGTGCATTGTGGGATTCCTGCTTTTTTACTTTCATTCTCATCTCCTATGTCCACATCTTCTCTGCTGTCAGGAAGATTCCGTCCACAGAAGGTCAGGCCAAGGCCTACTCCACTTGCCTTCCCCACCTGCTGGTTGTGGTGCTCTATCTCTTCACTGGATTCTTCGCTTATCTGAAGCCGACCTCAGGGACTCCGTCCATGTCTGACCTGGTCATTTCCATGTTCTACACAATTGGTACCCCCCACCTTTAATCCCGTCATCTACAGTCTGAGAAACCAGGCCTTGAAGACGGCTTTGGGGAGACTGATGAAGGGGACACTCACCAAAATGTATTTGAGAGGATGAGTTAATGACTCCATTATGAGACAATCATTTAAAATTTACACTTTATGCTACAATTTGTTTTTCTATTACATGTAATTCCATTGTACAATTTAGAAATATATGCTCACTTTCAAATTGATTTAAAATGACTTACAGTATGCTGCTTATATATTCTATTAGCATTGAGTTTTTCCCTTCTTCACACCCAGGTGCTTTGTGATATTTCCTGTGTACTGGAGGGAATTGAACTCAACCCACTTTTTGCTGTTCTCCATTTCTGTAACTCTCTGCCTGGAGATCTAGTGGTCAGATTTCAGTTTCAGTTTTCAGCAGAAATTTTCAAACTGGTCAGTGTCTCCCACCTATGAGGAGCTTCCCCTTCAATGTCACTGACCCTCTTGGTCACGTGTGTGATCCGTGGCCACAGTGAGGCCATTGTGGCATAAATCAGGCCTTGGGATCCGAGTTAGAATCTGAACAATCATGACCGACTGTGGATCAGGAGCTCACACGTGACTTGGTAGAGACCCCCTGTCAGCCCTGGTGTGGAGAGCCGCCCCCACTGGGCATGAACACACTCAGTGCACGGTGGGACCAGAACGAAGAGAAAGAGTCTGAAAGCTGTTAATTACATGTGCTGTATAATTACCAAAAGTTCACTAAAATATATATTTATCAGCATTTTTGAGAAACAATAAGAGAACTTTGTAAGCTATAATGGTTAAAACAAAATAAAGGCTCTTGGACTACACCATCTTCTAATATTTCCAGAATTAGCTGAGGAATGGCACTCACAACATTACACCCCACTTTGCTCCTGTGTTTTTCCACATTTATTTGATAACCAAGAGTGCTTGGGAATTTGGGGACAATTTGCACACATGACAGACAATCTTACCATAGTGTCTTTTTCCATATGCAGTTCCAATGAGAAAATGTTTCATATTAACGTACAATAAAATAACTGTCATTTATTGTAGACATGAAGACATGCAACAAATTGGAAGAAGATTTGAATTTGGGCAGGAACTTCTCTGTGCATGTGGCTGCTGCCTGCCCTAGACCTTTGCTTTCCAGTCAGTGACGTCCAATATTTGAAAATTTCACACTGACTTATTTCATGGTAAAATGGAGTTTCATTTGGATATCAGATCATTTAAGTCGTTCTCAAACAGTGTCATGCTAGGGCACTAGTAAGGCTGACCACCCTCCCGTCCAGGTGAGCTCCCGTGGGCACAAGGGGAATTTGGAGGCCAGCCAGGAACTTTTTGTAGATTGGTAAAATCTCAGTATTTGATGCTCTACATTAACAACTTGCTACTGTTCTTCTAAGTGATTGGCATTTTTATTTTTCTGATGATAAATAATTCTTGATACTGTCATAGTTTACTGGTCAAAGATATGGGATATAATCAGAATTCAATTCATGTATTGAATTAAGAAGATTGAAATAAGACCATTATAATCATACACTGACACCATTAATTTCCAACATTTTCCTTGCTTTGCACGTCATCAATACAATTGTAAAGTAATAAAACAATAAATGTCTCAAGGCTGTATGAATTTAAACATTTAAACACAATTAAACCTGTTGTGGACAAACATAATATGTGCATAAGTCTCCACAGATAAAACTAATTAAATCAGTAAGCCTCTTCAGTGTAGTTAGAAGCTTTCAAATCGAACACGTGAAAAATAGTTGCCTTTTTATATGCTGACAGTGAACTAGAAGAGTAGAATTATGAAAGCTATCCAACTTATAATCACAAAAAGTACCTAGGAGTAACACTAACAAAGGAGGTGAAGAGCAAAGAAAACAATACAACATTGTTAAAAGAAATAGAAAAGACAAAGAAATGTAAGGATATTGGAAGAGTTATGTCTCATGTCTTGGAAGAATTAACATTACAAAAACCCAGCAACTCCAAAGAAGATGCAGATTATGGAATCCGAATAAAAATTAATTGGCAATCATTAAAGATATGAAACAACCGTTACTGAAATGCATATGGAACCACAAAAGACCCACAACAACCAAAACAATTCTTAAAAAAGTGAGGATAGATGGAGGACCCACACTTCTAGGATCAGGCTATACAACAAAGCTATAATAGTTAAAACGGCATGGTACTGGGACAAAAAATAGATGCACACACCAAAACGGCATGGTACTGGGACAAAAAATAGATGCACACTCCAATGGAAAATAATCAGAGCCTAGAAATACACCCACATCTAGATGGCCAGTTAATCCATGACATAAGAGGCAGGAGTATGGACTAGAACAAGGAAAGTGGGGAAATGGCATTGAGAAATATGAACAGCCACATGCAATAGAATAATACTAGGTCGCTATCTCACAACATGCAAAAGAAAAACTGAAATCAGATTAAGCACCTTTTTCCAAATACATGATTGCCATGATAGCAAAACCCAAGTAACATGACACCATGTACAGAATGCCTATTATCTGCCTATACTGTTAGGACTTAATGTAAAACTATTCAAACGTAACAACAGTTATAATTTAAGTGCAGAGTTATAGGTGTTAAAAGGGGAAAGAACTGCATGAATAAGTAATTTCTAAGAGACAGTACAAATTGCTATTGCAGAGGAGTTGGTACTTTTCCCCTTGGACTTTCACTTTAGTTGAATTTCTTCTTCTCTCTCCTCCCCACTCTCCCTCCCTTTGTTCCTTCTGTCCTTTCTTCATTTCTTTCCCTTCCTTCCTGCCTCAACCATTCCCTCATCCTTCCCTTAGCCTGTCTCTCAAGGTCTCTCCATGAAGGGCACATGGTGGGTAATGGTGACTGTCCAGGTATAAGGGACATGGACTCATTCCATAGCTGTTAATGAAGTCGCCAACCACAGCAGACACAGAAGATGATGAATGGAATCTGGAAATGAGGATTTTTACAATTATTTCAGTAGAGGTGTAAACCACAAATAAAATTACATCCACACACTCAGTGCACTAATGACCACCAGGATGTGCTATTGGAAAATGCCAATTAAGACAGCCAATTTGACACATACACTTGTCCCCCTGGAGTGAAGTCCCTGAGGGACGGAGTCTTGGACAGTGACCAACTCCCAGGTGCCAGCACCAGAGGGCAAATAGCCCCGCCCGAGGCCCTTGCTCTGTCCACGGAGGCGGCAGAGGACGGAGGGTGGATCCTGGGAGTGTCCAGAGGACCCACACACACCATGGCTATGGAGGGAGAGGCCGGGACGCCCTCTGTGCTGAGATAGGACAACCTCAGAGAAGAGACTGCACAAGGCATTTGAGACTTGCCCCCCTGATTGCAGGTATCTGCCACCCAACCCCGTCAGAGCAGCACCCGTTCAGACTTGCAAGTGTGTAGATTTCAAGCTTCACTGTAGACTGGGAAAGCACAGTGGCTGAGCTATTCACTTCATAAATAGTGAAAACTGATTCTAAATGTGCTGAAGTTGTTCAGTTTCTCAATGCCATATTGTCCTGAGTGAACTTCAGTGTGAGGAAATATGTTTTTCTCTAATTTGAGGTGTTTAAAGGTTTGACTTTAATACATTTGTCATGTTGGAAGAACTTCCTCTCTGGTCTGTGTGGCAGAGATTGCTCATGACTGTGATTGCAGCACCGAGACACTGAGAGTGTCAGTGACAGACACAGTCACAGCGATCCTGAGTACACGGTGATAAAGGAGAGATTCGGGGGAAATTTGCAATGATGCTCATTGCTGAAAAGGGGCTGTGATGAGCCCGGCCTGGCTCTGGGGGGCGAGTCCTGCCCCCCCAGAAGGAGCCTGAACCCCGGGAAGATCCCAGATGTCCCCCCTGCCCTGTGGGGGGAGGGGTGGGGGGAGGGGGAAGTGTCAGGGGGTCGGACCCAGAGCAGACGCGGAGCCCCCCTTAGAGGACGCTGACCCTGCTCCCTGGGGCTGGGGTTCCCTCTGGGAAAAAGGGGTGCTGGACCTTTCACTCACCCACGTACGTTGACATAGAGGTGAACCAGATAGTCAAGGATTATTAGAGAAGTTTTGTTCATAATTTTATTTCTCTCCCACAAGGAGACACAGACGTGCGATTCTGTCTATTCACAGACAGGAGCGTCAGGGACGTTCTTAAACTCCGTCCTGCGTGAGGCTGTGACGGGAGGAGCCACAGGATTTGGTCAGGGCCAGGGACAGAGACGCATCAAGTGTTATTTTATCATGAGACGCTCGTATTTTCAATCATTCAAAAGAGTCCCACGCCCTTAACTTCAGCATGTCCTAAATTAATCTTTTTCTTGAAGATCTTTAATCATTTCCATTAACCTATTAAAATTATTCACATTACTACATTATGCATAATACCCTGCCCTCACCAGGTCTCCCCCTCCGTCACCCCACAGAGGGAGTGAGGGTGAGATTGGGGACGGGGAAGAGAGTGAGGGCTGCCCCGGGCCCGGACGTCCCCTCACGGACGGGCCTGGGGTGAGGAACAAACCTGCACGCGGAGGGCCCCGGCCCCGTGCCCGGCAGGGACAGCCACACCCACAGACCGTCTGACCCGCCCGGAGCCGCCTCCCCCGGCCCAGATGTGCTGAGTCTTATGGGGACAGAGGGGACGGGGCCGCGGGGGACAAGCTCACCCTCAGGGGCGACGTGTGGGGTGACCGGGGAGGAAGGAGTTGGAGGAGAAACAATCTCAGCTCCTGGGGTGGGGCAGGGCGGGTGGTGACCGGGGTGAGCAGAGCAGGAGGTCACCCCCGCGAGTCACAGGTCGCAGGAGCCGGGGGGAGACAGAGTCAGACCAGACTCGGGGTGCTGGGCACACACCCCCCATTCTGTACTGAATTTCATGGGCACTGAGAGCAGCACAGACCCCGGGGGCCGTGTCCACTGATCTCTCATGTGCGCCTGTCAGCGGGGCCTGCGTGGGGTTTGGGGGACGTGGCAGCTGGAAGACCCCTCAAGCAGGATCTGGGGTCACCCTTCCTCGTTACTGTCCCCTGAGGCTCCTTGAGTGTCCTCCTCCGGGGAGCTGAGCTGACCTGGGGGCTGGTTATGGCAGGGAGGGACAAGCTCCATGCGGCAGGGGTGGCCAGTCCATCAGACACAGCG
>PVIJ01012656.1:0-48690 GCA_004024925.1 Scalopus aquaticus
GTGTGTGTGTGTTTGTGTGTGTGAGAGAGAGAGAGAGAGAGAAAGAGAGAGAGAGAGAGGGAGAGGGAGAGGGAGGGAGAGGGAGAGGGGGAGAGAGAGAGAGAGAGAGAGAGAGAGAGAGAGAGAGAGAGGAGTGGAGTTAGGTGGGCAAGGTCATCAGAAAAATCAGAGCAATGCGCTTGTGCTTCCTGAAGATTCGGGGCTCAAACATATCCTGCTCCTGGTACCAAATCCTCAGACTAAGAAAGCATCGAAAAAGCCCTCCAGAGCAATAAATATTATAAAGCCCTGCACAAATGCAAGCCACGTCATGGAGACACCTTTGGACGGTTGGAGGATTTCCGCAGGAAAGAAACCCCAGGACAATGAGCTCACAGACAAACATGACACTGCACAAAAGGGATCATCAGGATATACAACAAATGAGAGACTTGGCAGCAGAGGGAGTGACAAGCACACCATCTGGAACAAACTTTAACATGAGTATGTGTAAATTATTCAAATAAATAAAGCAAGAAATAGGATACATGAAACAGGAACAGAATTACATGAAAAAAAAAAAGGAACCAAACAAGAGATTCTAGAAATGAAATATATAGCCATGCAAATATATAAAGGATCACAAAGCTGGGTCTTGCACCAATTCATGACCCAGCTCTGGTGCAGTGGGGAGGGGAGGGAGTCCCCACTCTGAGGCCCTCCCTGGCCCTCCCTGGCCCCTGAACCTCAGGAAGAACTCAGTGACTCACCACACCACCCACCTCACAATGACCCTATTGTACTCTGCACGGAGCCTGTGAGAGATGAGCTGGGAATTCTGGCAGAGATAGAGAAGGCCACACCTCCCGTAGCACCTGCCATAATTCATGCTTTGTTTCTCTGCTCTCCCTAATCTCTTAAATCTCCAGTCACCACTGAAAGCATTCCTGCAAGACTGAAGTCAAGCAGGCAAGTCTGCACTGGCTGGGAAGGGTCCTGAGTGGTCTCCACGCCCTGTGAGAACAGACAGAGAAGCAATAGTGAGCTGGCCCTTGTCCCATCAGTCTTGGCTGACGAGACAACCAATGCAAAGAGAAACGTCCCTTGTTTCCAAATTCTTTTTCATCCTCACAACAATACAGTGTCCATATTCTCATTAAGCGTGATCTGAGGAGTCTCAGGAGTTTCTGATGGGAAAGCAAAACAAAGACAACTAGGGAACTTTGCAAGTCCAGTCCACAAAGAGATTAACTTCTGGAAGAGGAATAAACCAGATGTGAAAATTGGGAAGGCACAAATAAATATCAACGAGGCAGGAGAAGCTGTTTCATCAATGCTAGCTTGGCCTTTCCTCATTCCCTGGCTGCTAAACCTCTTTCTGACTGCTCTCCCCGGGATCAGACAAGTCCTTACCGTATTGTCAAACCCAACCATCTGGTCTCTGCCTTCACAGTCTTTGTTTCATAGCACTGATGGACATTAACTCCCTCACATCCCCCCAACAATCTCCTTCCCAGATTCCCACCACGCTATAATACCTTCTTCCACTGGTCTCAGATAACCCAGGTTCAGGTCCCGGATCTGCTTTGTGGTCTTGGACAAATTCTCAAGTCACATCTTCTTTGACTGGAAAATGGAAATGATGCTATTTACCCTATTGTCCTACAGGGTTGAGAAGTTCCCCTTTATAAGCATCAGAACTAAAATGGAAATGAATGTGAATGTGAAAATGCCCCCACAAGGGAATGCAAGGTGTGGATAATTGGGTTTTCCTCCTATCCTTGTTTTTCTTTTTATCATGGAAAATTCTCTATTTCAAAGATAGGATAGTATAAGCTGACTCATGGGTACTATCTTTTTTATTTATATCCTTGCATACTACCACCCTAACACTGGATTTTTTTATATAAATCCCAAACAACATATTTTATCCATAGGTATAACAATAGAGTTCTCTAAAAGATAAGGTCTCTTATTTTTAAATATAATCACCTAAAACTATTAACAACAATTCCTTAATACCACATGCGCAAGTCATCTCATAAAGGTATTCTTTTTGCATTGATTCGCTCAAGTCAGAATAAAAGAAGGCCCCTGTAGTGCAACTGATTGATATCCATCTCACGTTTCTTTGAATCTACCATCTCTCGCTTTATCCCCTGTGCCTTGTTATTTATTCATAGAAGAAAAAACTAGTGCATTCATCTTGAACTTTCCAGGCTCTGGCTTTTGCTGAGTACACTTTGCATTAATGTTTAACATGTTCCTCTTCCCTACACTTTCTAAAAAGTGGAGTCAGGTCTGTAGCTTGATCAGATTCAGGTCCCAGATCTTGGTGAGAATATTTCAGAACTGACACATGTGCTTTCAAAGGCACCATCTATTTGCTTCTGCCTTTGCGACGTCACTGATGCTCATTACCCAGGTCCATTATTCCAACCGGAGTTGCAAAATCAAGACAATTTTATTCCATTTGCTTTTCTTAATTTTTAGTTACGATGCTTACAAAGGGAAACTTTTCATCCCTGTTTGGCTATCTAAAGAAATTATTGTTCCCTAGCATGCTCAAAAACTGATTAATGAGGCAGTTCTCTTGTTGTTTAGGGTCATCATTGACTCGTGGATTTAAATATATTGGATGTACTTCAGTTATTTTCCTCATCGATGCTCATCTGGCCCCATGGTTGACCAGTGGTAGTTCCTCTGTGTCAGGTCCTAAGCCCCTTTAACATGACCTTTGCCATCTCTTCTCCTTGTACCTTATCTGTAATCATTCCCAAGCTCAGTTTTTGACCTTCCCTCATGTCCCTACAGTCTCCCCCATCAGTGAAAATGTAACTCACTATTCGTGCTTCAACTCAAGCTCCAGGCTGGTTTATGTCTGCACTCTAAAGGAGCATAAGCCCATCCACCTGGTTTGCAAGTCCTCCCGCTGCCCTTCACCTTTGCTATTTCTTCCTTCACATGGAATTCAATTTAACATAATTCAACCTGAATTTATTCAATGTCTCCTACATTTTAAGTACTGTATGTACCCTTATTGGTGGTATTAATAATGGTGATAGCTAGTACTTCATGAGTACTTACTATGTGCATACACTAAGAACTTCACACACATTATAAATTCCTCTTTATAATTCTATAATATAAGCTCAATGATTAACACCCACTTACAGAGGAAATTAAGGCCCAGGGAAACTGAGAACTTTTCCCCAATCTCACGGCAAATACTTGAAGCAAGGTCAAGTTTCCCTGATTCCAGGTGAGGGTTAACTTTACATGTGAACCTGCTTGGGCAAAGAGAGGCCCAGGTAGCTGGCAAAACATTTCTGGGTATCTCTGTGAAGATGCTTCTGGAAGTCATAAGCATTTGAACTGACAGATTGAGTAAAGCAAAAGGTCCTCCCCAATGTGGGAGGCATCATCCAATCCACTGAGAAGCCCAATACAACAGATGGTAGAGGAAGGGTGATGGAGCATTGTCCCTGAGCGGAGATGCCCATCTTCTCCTACCCACAGACGTGGCACTCCTGGTTCTTGGGCTTTCAGTTTCAGCTGCAAACTGCCATGGTGTAATGGCAGGAAGACTCAGGAGCAGGTTCTCTATGGAGCTGCGCAGACAGGTCAAAAGGAGGAGTGCTGGAGCCCTTGGTGGCTTTTTAGGCTTTTAATGGTCTTTTGAATGAGGCAGCCAGGTACAGGGCAGGTTTGGGAGCCAGGGGGCAGGAGGCTGGCAGGCCTCCCAGCCGCCAGTGAATCTTCACTCTTTCTTGGCTCTCTGGCAGTGTCTCCTGGTCTTTTTGCTGCACCCTGGATGGTCCTGTGCTCCACGCTCTGTTCTCTCCTACCCCCTGCTGCTTCTGCCACTCCTCTTCTGCTTCTGTCGCTTATAAGCCCAGTCTCTGGCCCAGGTGTGCCCACTCACACAGGCCCACACCATACTCCAGGTGCCCGCCATCAGGCATGCGTGTAGGCCTGCAGAGGTCCATCATTGAGGGGAGGGTAGAAAAACCTGATGACTCTTTGATTTACCCTACACATGGTCAGCCATCTGGGTCCTCAGGCCTTCAGATTTTACCATCCTCCTGGTTCTGCAGCATGTAGACATCGGGTTATGGGACTTCTCAGCCTCTCACTGAGCAAATTCCTATAATAAATCTTTTTACATATTGTAGGGTAAATGAGAATTATCAGGTTTTTCCACCCTCCCCTCAATGATGGACCTCTGCAGGTCTACACGCATGCCTGATGGCGGGCACCTGGAGTATGGTGTGGGCCTGTGTGAGTGGGCACACCTGGGCCAGAGACTGGGCTTATAAGCAGAAGCAGAAGAAGCGGCAGCAGCAGTGAAAGAAGCAGCAGAAGCAGGAGAGAATAGAGTGTGGAGCAGAGGACCGTATGGGGTTCAGCAGAGACCACGAGACACCACCAGGGAACCCAGAAAGAGTGAAGATTCGCCGGGGGGCTGGGAGGCCTGCCAGCCTCCCCGCCCCTGGCCCCATTGCCTGCCCTATACCTGGTTGCCTCATTCAAAAGATCATTAAAAGCCTAAAAAGCCGGAGCCTCCCTGGTGGCGCAGCGGTTGAGCGCTGCGCTGTGGCGCTGTCAGCATCAGTGATGCGAGTTTGACGCCCGGCCGGGGAGAATCCCACATGGTGCGGCTGACCTCTCCTGCCTCACCCACAGCTCCCCTTAGCAGTGTATTTCTGATCTGCCTGTTCTGCTTCCCGCTCTGTCTCTGGTGAGACCTCTCGTCGCCCCACGCCTCTGGCCTGTACCCCAGCTTGTATGTATAAATAAATCTTTAAAAAAAAAAAAAGCCTAAAAAGCCACCAAGGGCTCCAGAACTCGCTCCCTTTAGACCCATCCTTGGAGCTCCAAGGAGAACCTGTGCTCCCTGCTGTTTTCCTACCTTTACACACATTAAGTATAAACACAAATACAAATATTTCCTCTAGACTGTTTCTCAGGAAAATACTCCAAAACCCTATCTCAAGTCTCAGGTCTTCCAAAAACTTCCCCACCACGGCTCTCCCTCTCCCCAGAACTCCTTTGTTGGAGTTGGTGAGCGAGGTTCTTGGGGTCCTCTGAGAATGAATTCAGCAGACCTTCTCATTCAGCAGCACACAGTAAGTTTATTAAGGGAAAAGAGAAGACACAGCCGGGCAGTTTTAAAGGACAAGATCTGTGTTTTGCCAGAGATGAAATTACTGTGGAATTGTATTGCCTTGGGGTTGGGCTGGCTTCTGTGACTGATAATCCTCTCTGCTCCTAACCCCAGATTCCTGGATACTTTCACAGCCAACTTGACTCATTAATCATCCCTCCCCCATCTCCAGTTTTTGACCTTGTGAAAACCTCCACTCTAAATTTTTCTAATCTCAGCTTCCATCATCTCCACTACCAACAAAGCACTTTAGGACACACTGACCCACACTTTTGCTCCACTTCACTCAGATTCTGATTCCCTGGGTCTGGGGTGGAGCAGAGACCCGCATCTATCACAAACTCCCAGGGGATGATGCCACCCCTGCCTCTGGTCCAAGCACCACACTAAATACCCAGGATCCAGTAGCCACACACACAGAGTCATCCCCCAGATTCACAGGGGATTGGTTACAGAACCCCTGTGGACACCAAAATCCAGAGATGCTCAAGTCTCTTCCATAAAAATGACATTTATTTGCATTAAACCTATGCACATCCTCCCATGTACTTTAAATCATATATAAATTGTGTATATTACCTAATACAATGCAAATGCTATGTGAATAGGTGTTATGCTTCATTATTTAAGGAATAAAGACAAGGGAGGAAATCTGTATGTGCTCAGACCACAGGAAGTCTAATTACTTAGCATTTTCAATCTGCAGTTGGTTGCATCTGTGGATGCAGAACCCATGGCCACAGAGGGCAGCAGTGTGCCTTCAAGTCTGTTTACCAAAATAGGAAAGAGACTTATCTCTGTACTCTCCTTTACGGTCTCTATATGTTTCTGTATTTTCCATTTTTCTATCACTGGATACTGTGACATTGTGATTTTTAATATAAAATTTATATTGGGCCTTTGTCCCCATTTCTGGCACAAAGCTCCTAAAACCCTTAGAGTTTCCTAAGTGGACAACAAAGGCATCTTTTGTAAATTAATGAGGTGACTTTAGGGCTACACCTAAGGATGGGGACTGGCTGCCAGAAGAGCCTCCGAGATGATTGGAGGGTTGAAACTTCAGCCCCGCCCCACCCCCCATCTCCTCTGGGGAGGGTTGGGGGGCTAGAGATGACGCAGTCACCAAAGGCCGGTGTTTTGATCAGTCGTGACTGTAATGCAGCCTCCATAAAAACTAAAGGACAGGGTCCAGACAGCTTCTGGGTGGCGGACACGTGGAGGTGCTGGGAGAACCGCGTACCTGGGGAGGACAAGGAAGCTCCGCACCGTTTCCTCATACCTTGTGCTGTGCGACTCTTCCGTCAATTCAGGCTGCTCCTGAGTTACATCCTTTTGTAATAAACCAGTAATCTAGTGAAAAAGCGGGCTTCCTGAGTTCTGTGAGCCACTCCAGCAAATTAAACTCAAGGAAGGAGAGCATGGTGGAAACCTCTGATTATAGCTAGCTGGTCAGAAGCAGACGACAGCCTGGGCTTGTGATTGGCGTCCGAAGTGGGAGGGGGTCTATCTAGCAGAACTAAACTCTAACCCATGGAATCTGACCTTGTCTCCAGGTAGACCAACAGGTAGACAGAATTGAGTCAAACTGTAGGTCACAGAGCTGGTGGCCAGTGACTTGCTTATTGGTATTGAACCTGCACAGACTCGTAGGAATTGGTACCAGAAAGCACTTACGCCTTTCTATGACTTCTATGATGAGAGAAATATACAGAAGTGTTAAGCTTTCAACATTTCTCACAGTATTCAAACCTCTTCTCTCAGCATTGGAGGCCCTTTGTGATCCTATGTCTTATTTCCGGCAATCTCTGAACACGCACTCCCGTGTGCCCACGGAACATTTAAATCACCTGCGGTTTTCTGGATGCCTCTCCCTTACTCCCCATTCCCCACTCCTTCGATGGCTCCTCTTACTGCAGATTAGCCTCAAGTGGCTCTTCTCCAAAAGGCATCCTGAGCACCTCCCCAGACCCCATCCACTCAGCAACAACTAGGAACACCCGCAGCCACAGTACTTTTCATCTTTGCGTGTTGTTTTATTTGTGTGCCAGCCCTGCTGGACTGGGTTCCTGGAGACAGAGACCCTTTCTGTATTTCTGTATCCTCAGCATTTAGAGAGGAGTGTCAGGTATACACTTGGCATGCGGTAAGTATCTGCACATAAAAAAAGTGATTTATAAAATGTAATGGGTTTCCCAAATACTGGTTATTATTATTCTCATTTTGAAGGTAAAGAAACAGGTTCCAAGAAGCTAGGTAACTTGCCCTACGTTTCAAAGCTAATGAATTGGAGAACCTGAATCCAAATTCCAATTTTTGAATTATCTTTCTACTTCACCACCACTACCATCATTAAACACAAGAAAATGTGTGCGTGTGTAGTCTTGTGTGTTAAGTCAACTTGATGGATAGCTGTATCATGACAGCTATATCATAACAGGAAGCTTTTCAATAAACTGGTAATGCATCTACTGTTGCCTTTTAAGAATAGATTACATTGAGAAGTTTGAATGTCTTTAAAAAAAAAATGGAAGGTTTTAGGGACTCCCTGTGGCAGAGGGGTTAAAATCTCAGTGCTATCAAGCTATCGCCAGACACTACAGCGTGAGTTCGATCCCGGGTCAGTGAGCTTCCCACATGGCACAGCAGACCTCCCCTGTCTCACCCACTGCTCTCCTCAGCAGTGTACTTCAGTAGGTCTGCCTGTCCTGCTGCCCGCTCTGTCTCTGGTGAGCCCTCTCACCTCCTGCACCTCTGGCCTGCACCCAGTTCTTATATGCATAAATAAATAAAAATAAATCTTTAAAAAAATGTAAAGTTTTAACTTCTTGTTTATCTGCTGAAATAGATGATGGATTTTAAATCACATTTTTCAAAAAACAGAAATTGAGCATGCTCAGGCTGAGATGAGATATAGGACATTTCTATTAATCCTTGCCTCAACTTAGGTACCCCAGTAGGTTCTTAAGCACAGGGCATTTCATTCTGAGCCAGGACCACTGTTCTCAGCGACCCGCGCTGCCCGTTGACGCGCACTTCCTGCCAACATCCACCGTATTCTGCCCAGAATATGCGGCACACCAAGACACATCTCTGTCTCCAGAGGATGTGCAGGCTTTGAGGGAGACAAACAATGCACAGGCCAATTCCAGCACCCTAACAAAGGCCATAAGGTGCTAAGGGAGGCCTGAGGACCAACACCCAAACCCAATCTGGGGTGTGTTCAGGGAGGCTGAAATGACATCTGACCAAAATCCTGAGGGTGTCTAGCCCTAGAGTCAGCCAGCACCTCTCCTCCCAAGCCTTCCTTCACTGCCTTCCATTCTGGCCCCTCTCCTTGCCTGGAGAGTGAATTCCTCTAGTACAAGGAATGTGTCGCCTTCACCAGCGCATTCCCTAAGCACCCAGCCCAACAGCTGCACCCAGCTTTCCAAATCCCAGTGTGGTGCTTTCATCAGAAGGTGGGGGGGGTGGAAATTATGCTGAAGGCAGGCATCCTGCCAGGACCCCAGCTTGACCACAAAGCTCCTGCAGGGAGCCATAGGCCATTGCCCATGGAAGCAGTTCTCGGGAAAATGACAACAGAGAGAGCCAGGTCTCCGCCACAGCTCACCCTTACAAGGATGGGGCAAACTATTTAAGACTTAATCACAAACCAGTCATCTCCACCTAGAAATTCCACCAGCATCTTGTCCAGCACCTTCCTTCCCAAACTGGTGTCTTCTGCATTTGACAGGCACAACGATGTACCAGGTGCCCCAGGCTGGAAATTTCCAAGTGGCTGTGCTCCTTGCTCTCCCTTATGCCCCTCAGCTCAATGATGGCAGCCCTGCCATTCCTTCTGCGGATTCTTCCCAAATCGGTATCTTCTGTCCATTCTCATCTCCAACAATCTGGTTCCAGCCTGCATTAACACCAGTTTTACCTCCTTCATCTTCTGGTCCCCATTCTCTCTTGTCCCAGTTATCGGCATCTCCATCTTCTTTTTTTTAAGATTTATTTATTTATGCATATAAGGTGCATACAGGCGAGAGGCATGGGGCAGTGACAGGGTTCACCAGAGATAGAATGGGGGGCAGAACTGGCAGATCGACCGAAATACACTGCTGAGGGGAGCAGCGGATGAGGCAGGAGAGGACTGCTTCGCCATATGGAAATCTTCCCGGCTGGGCACTGAACTCGCATCGCCGCTGCCGACAGCTCCATAGGGCTGCACTTAACCCGCTGCGCCACCAGGGAGGCCCCGGCATCTCCATCTTCTATGGTCTAATTGTGTCTACAATTTAAACCTTTAGCCTGAAATTCAAAAGCATCAATAATGAAGCCTTTACGCCTCACCCAACCCTTCTACTAGCTGCACTGGCTGTTTTTCCACACATGTCCTGCCCATTGGCCCCCTGGACTGCCCTCCTCTCAGTCTCTGCCCCCTAACTGCCCAGCAGATGGGCTGGTGACCCCCATCCTCAATACTCATTTCAAATCCTATATTATCCCCATGAAGTTATTAAAACTCAAAGAGCAAGCTGTTCTGAATTCCTACTGGTCTTACTGTCTATACCTGTGCAACCTTGGCATTTATCAGAGCTGTTTGCAAACATTCCCCTGTTCCTGCCTAGTTATGGTTATGTTCCTATGCAGCTGTCAAGCTGCTGCTCTACCCAAAGCAAGGCAGGGTGGGAGAGTGGCCAGAGGGAGACTTTGACACCAGCTTATCTGGGTTCTAACAGGGTCACAAACATGCCCTTAGGTAAGTTATTCAACCTCTCTGAGCTCCCTTCCTTATCTGAAAGCAGACTTAGCATCTTACAGGGTTTTTGTGAGACTTAGAGATAATAAATGTAAGCCACAATAAATTTTTACTGTAACACTAGTCAATCTAAAATACTTCTTACAATGATTATAAGAAACAAATAAGATAACCTATGAGAGAGAATTTTGTAGACTATGAAATTATTATGTTAATTTTAATTTTTAATAAGCACAACTTGGAGTACATTTTTGTTCTTACATGATATGACCAACAGAGGCCCCAAAGGTGTCCCCATTGATTAACAGCAAGTTCAACCTTCATAACCAGACACATTGATTTTCAGAATATCTGTGCTCAAAACTCTTAGAATGAACCATTAAAATGCCAACCAATAAAACTGGTTGATTTCTGTGCCCTAACTGAGTTTTTGGTCCATATGGTACCAAACACTAGTCCAATCTAATATCTCTATTTTCATCTTTTTTTAGGGAGGAGAGAGGCATCTGTACACAAAGCACTGCTCAAGCCCCCCCAAAATACCACCAATGCACTGGGCAAGTGGGGCAGAATGCCAACCTAATTCACAGCCTCCATCTCTCAAGCCAGCTGGGTAAACTTACAGGCCCAAGTTTAATCCTAGCATTTCTAGGTAAGGCTCATAGCTCCTCTGTGGGCAAGGACCACTCAGGAGAAAGCTACTCACCCTGCAGCCACCAGAGGGTCCCACAGCATTAGCTAGAAAGCAAGGACACACCCTCCTGCCCCACACAAACCTCCAGTCCTAACTGTCTCCTGGAGCACATCCCAGCAGTTTCCCTCAGCTCCTCGGCCGGAAATGGGATTGCCCAGAAACTCCAGAGCTGGCTGCTGGTTAAACTATTGAGGCATCAGTTCATACCAAAGAGCCAGTTCATGAGGTGCTGAGTGACCAGAGCCCCATGAAGTCCCATTTCTGTGGGTCTGAGCCTTCCCCAACCCCATTCTAATATCATCAACAAACACAGAGTTTTTAGGGTTTAAGAAACTTTCCCTTCTGTTGAGAGCACTCACATGCCCATAAAACCATCACTACCCCAGCGCTGGAGGCACCAGAGATAAACACAATTACAGTGGAGATCCTGCCCCCAGCAGTAAATCCCAGCACACCCCTCTGGCAATAGAGACCCCTGCCTCAGCAGTAAATCCCAACAGACACCCCCTCCAGCAGAAGAGACCCCCCCAACACACGCCCTCCCCCCAATTTTGGGCCATGATTCTCATTCTGTTGCTGCCAAGATTCACCCCTCAAGGACCAATAAAGTCTGCTTCAGTCGATACTCTTGGCCTCTTTCTTTTCTAACACCTTCCACACAGCCCCCAGAACTTCTGCCTGGTATACCACTTGCTCTCAAGTTTTATTTATTTATTTATTTATTTTTAAAGATTTATTTTTTATTTATACATACAAGTTGGGGTACAGGCCAGAGGCGTGGGGCGGCGAGAGGGTTCACCAGAGACAGAGTGGGGAGCAGAACAGGCAGATCAGAAATACACTGCTGAGGGGAGCAGCGGGCGAGGCAGGAGAGGTCTGCAGCGCCATGTGGGATTCTCCCAGGCCGGGCGTCGAACTCACGTCACCGCTGCCAACAGCTCCACAGCGCAGCGCTTAACCGCTGTGCCACCAGGGAGGCCCTGCTCTCAAGTTTTAATAAAGAAAAGGGAGTTGCAAATGAGACCAGCAGACCTCAGACCCACGAGGCGTGGGTCCTATCTTGCAGAGTTCTCCCTGAACACCAAGCATTCTTGGGGTTCAGACCGTCTGAGATACGTTCTGGCCTAATTACTTAACTCAAGGTACAGGGTCTTGTTCTCTTCCTCCTTGCAAGAGCCCTGGGAACTCAGCATCCCTTAAAATTAGGTTTTCTTTGTCAGTGACCCCAATCCATAACATAAGCAGATTTTTCATGACAGTTTTGTCTCTCAATTTTAGAGTGTTTCTTAAGAGGCTGGACATATTCAGGAAAATATTCGAAAATAATTAGAAGACCTTGAAAAGCTGACTCCTACCTTCAGAACAAAAATCACCTCACATAATCCCCATAATAACCTATACCCAGGGTAGGAATTCAAACCCAGTTTATGAATGAGGAAACCAAAGGAGCAGAGACTTAAGGTGGCACAAAGCAACCTTACAGCACAGCCTGGATATCCTCTACTTATAAACAGTAATTAAGGTAACATGGGGGGCTACTCAGTGCATGTCACCCTACTATGAGGCAAATACTACTATCAAGTCCACTTTTAGATGAGAAAACTGAGGTTTGCAAAGATTAGGTGACATGTCCAAGATGACATAGTGCACACGTGACAGAAAATATGATCTGCTCCCACGCCCGTGCTCCTAACCACTGTGTTCTCCCCACCTCACCCCAGGGCACTCCTGCCTTTGCCCACGTGCTGCAGGCACACGGGTGGCTTTTCAATTGCCCTCTCAGGCCAAGCCCTTCCCAACTCCCATCCTCCACCTGGAAAGCTTCCTCCTAGTCCTTCCTTTACTGGCAATGCTATTTCCCCTCTTCCTCAAATTCTGGGCTGCAATGTCTCTCCTGACGGCCTACCTGAAATGGGTGCTGTCGATTCCCACTCCCTTGTTTTGCCCATCATGGCACTCGTACAACTTACCGATTTTTTACATTAGTTACATTTTCCCCTTTACTTGCATTTTATTTGTCATTCCCACTAAGAACACGAGTCCCATCATGAAAGAAATTTGTCAGTCTGTCTTGGTCACTGACAGATGACTAGAACCCAAGACCTGCTGGGAGTCACTAGGTACTCAGTATACATTTGATCAATTATAATTATTAGAATTTGCAGCTCCCCATAGAAGAAAGCAGGTGGCTCCCAGCCTCAAGGTGTGTGTGTGTGTGTGTGTGTGTGTGTGTGTGTGTGTATGTTAAAGCTACAGTTCTTCAACTTCTATTGCTCCAAGACTGGGTGGCAGAACAGCCTGGCTCGGAGAACCTCTCTCAAACAGGTTCTCCGCAGAGAGCCCCACAGGCTGCATCTGCTCTACAGAACCTGCAGCTACTGGGGGCAGCTGGACCCCTCCATAGTCATTCATTAGCTGCTTCATTCTTTCCCATTGCCCCAAAGATCACTGTGTATCTGTACTTTGCCCAGAAGGAGATTCATATTCACAATGGTGTGATCAATTGCCCAGAGCCAGGCCTCCCGGGTGGCGCAACGGGTTAAGCGCAGCACTGTGGAGCTGTCGGTGGCTGCCACGCCAGTTCGATGCCAGGCAGGGAAGAATCCTACGTGGCATGGCAGAACTCTCCTGCCTCGCCCGCTGCTCCCCTCAGGAGTGTATTTTGGTTGATCTGCCTGTTCTGATCCCCATTCTGTCTCTGGTGAACCCTCTCACTGCCCCACACCTCTGGCCTGCACCCCAGCTTGTATGCAAAAATAAAATAAATCTTTAAAAAGAAAATTGCCCAGAGCCAGATAGTTGGGCAGTGGGAACTACTCGCTACCCCTTTATCAGCCCCTAGGGTCTCCTTGTACACACCAAGAAAGGAGCAAGCAATAAGCATTTGCAAAGAACTTCACAAGCTCCAAACTGCCACAGGAGAGTCTCAGGGGCTCTAGGAAAGGTACCTCCTCTCAGCACTCATCCTCCAAAGCCCTAAGGGACCCTGCATTCTGCCAGTGAAAAACAGGGTCAATTCCTGAACTGGACACACGACCTCTCACTTCCATGCTGGGGCACAGGCTTTTCCCTCCTGGACACCCCCATCAAGTGGGGCTGACTTCTGCTTGCCCTATATGATCCACATGAACAATAGGCAAAGAAGAGATAGCCCCAACATGACTCTTTCCCAAGGAAATTATTATGTGGGCAAAGATGTTATCTAAAAGTAACCCTTTTATATAAAATTATTATTTATGACATTTGAAAAATGGTAACTGCCTAAAAGTTTTTTTAAAAGGGAAAATTTTAATTATTAGTACACCTTCTGTGGGATATACTAGTGCGGGCACACTAGGGAGTTTGTTATTCTGTTGTGGTTTTGGGATTCCCAGCAAAAAAGGCTTGACCAGGCAACTTAAAGCCAGTGGTATTCCACTGGCGTGCCAGGAAGGACTGGGGTGGCTTCTCACCGGGGCTCGTAACTGATGGGTAGTTTCCTTTTGCTACAACTATGATTCTGCCTTTGATACAACATCAGGCAGACAGAACGCTGAACTCTGAGCTCGCTGCAGTGGCTTCTTTGTGGTGGCAGGCGCAACTCCATGCACACCAAGGAAGAAGGAAGCAATGAGCATTTGCAAAGAACTTCAGCACATCAGGATCTAAGAGTGATGGGCAGTCAATCTGCACAGAGTAAATCAATGTGAAGGGTGATCAGTATAACCATGTGATGACCATCCACAACCTCATCCTTTTGAATGAGCTGCTTAAATTACTAGCACCCAAAGAATGCTACTCTATTGGTAAGAGTTACGCTGTGACTAATAAAGTCCCAATCTAAGGGTTTTCTCACCACGTAACTAGTCCGGTGAGAGTGTTCCCGGCCAGCAGGTAGTTTTCCTCCACTTTGTGATTCAGAGACCCACGCGCCTTCTGACTGGCTCTTTTATCCCTATAGCCTGAATCCAGCATACAGAGAGAAAGAACGTGCAAAAGTCACTTCTGAACCTCTGAACCACCACGACCTGCCAGAGACACATCACTTCCAGCCTGATTGTATTGGTGACAGTCAGAGTCCCAAGTAGGCAAAGAGTTTTAGAAATACTACCCCCGCTGAGGAAGCCCTCCCCAGCAACACTTCTACATGGAGAAGAATACACGCTGCCAGTGGACAACAGCCCTCTTCCATGCAGCCACAAACCCAACAAAGTTGGGAAACACCGGGTAATGGGTTTTGCTGCTATGCTACATGGAGAAATGGAGAAAAACCAATACTAGTGGAGAAAATACTACCTCATCAGGAGAACAACGCCTCCTGCTCCCAGTATTTTGTACATGGTTCATACCACAGATCTGGCAGAGAACCCCATTAAGGTAAAAAAGAAGAAAAAAGGGTTCGAACCCCATTAAGGTACAAAAGAAAAAAAAAGGGTTCTGAGGTCTTCCTTCCTAAAGTAGTATATCCGGGACTTTCCTTTTTTTTTTTTTAAAGATTTATTTATTTATGCACACAAGGGGTGTAGGCCAGAGTTGGGGGGGGTGGTTAGAGGATTCACCAAAGACAGAGTGGGGAGCAGAACAGGCAAATCTGTTACAGGGAAGGGAGAGGGGCACCCTCAGGACTCCCAAACCTGCCCGCTCGAAATAGGTTCTGCCATTTGTCGCATCCATACAAAACATACATGACCTTAAGTGGAAACAAACTTTAATACAATCAATGTACAATATAAAAGATACAAAAATTATAGTTTCTAAATCAAGCACCCAAAGTTACCCAACCCCTTATGGGTAAAAGTCCACCCAAATGGGATTGACCCAAAGCAAGGCCCAAAAGCCTGCCAAAAGCCTCAAACACCTTTTGGCAGGGACCCATAGCAAAGGGTCAGAAACAGCCTGACAAGTCTGTGAGGAAAAGAGCAAAATCAAAACCAACATCAACATTGCCATTGTCACCTCCCCACTGGTCTCTCACCCACATCTGTTTCAATCAGTCCAGGCCAGGGCAGCTTCTTTATATGTCTCTCTACTCCTGTGCCTCTTCTGGATCTCCATCCCTCTTCCTTTCTTCTCCTGTCCCCTCTCTCTCTTCTCCAGTTTCTTATCTCTCCTGCTCAGCTCCACCCTCCCTTAGGTGGGGCAAAGAACCTGGAACACACCCTTTTCCTGGGGACCACCCTATTACGGATCCACTGAAATACATTGCTGAGGGGAGCAGCGGGTGAGACAGGAGAGGTCTGCTGGGCCATGTGTGTTAGCTCCCTGGCCCAGGATCGAACGCACCCTGCAGTGGCTGCTTCACAGTGCTGAGACTTAGCCCCTTGCACCACCAAGGAGGCCCTGGGACATTCCTTTATTGTGTATTTTCACTCCAGGACCACACTGGCTCAGGCCTCTGTGCCCATTCCCCTGATGGCCTTTTGGTCTGCTGCTCACATTATATCCCCCTTTACCCCCCTGCTGCCCCATCATCCTTACTATTCACTCTAGTTCAAGAGCTGGCCCCTGGCCTGATTGGTTGTCACTAGGGAAACAGAGCTGACTCCAGTGTATGCATGTGGTTTATAAGGCACAACTGCTTTCTGGAGAAGGAACTGCGAGGACCAGTTCTAGAGAGAGAATGGACAGTGAGTGGTAAAATGCCACATGAAGGCGGGGATAATGTCCATCCTGCTGGCCGCTTTCACCACCATATCTTCAGGCACTTTGCATACTGTTTCAGAAGCCAGATCCCTTGCATCTTGTGGAGCTGAACAAGGACCTCATAACTCTCAGAGGCTGACTGGCAGGCAACAGAAGAGAGGAAAGAAACTACACTGTCGTTGAATAACTTGTTGAAGAAAATAAGAACAAGTGGATGAATGAATATTCATAATCTTGACAAATATTTAGTGACATAGAAAATATTTGGGACAAAAAAAGAACACATAATCTTATAGTCAGTGTGATTAGAATTTTAAGAATCTCACATCAAAAACAGAAAGAATTGGGCCTCCCTGGTGGCACAATGGGTTAAGTTTCAGCACTATGAAGCTATCCAGAGACACTGCAGCACGAGTTCCATGCCCAGCCAGGGAGCTTCCCACATGGTCCAGCAGACCTCTCCTGCCTCTGCCGCTGCTCCCCTCAGCAGTGTACTTCAGTAGATCTGCCTGTTCTGCTCCCCCCTCTGTCTCTGGTGAATCCTCTCACCCCCAATACCTCTGGCCTACACCCCAGTTCTTGTATGCATAAATAAATCTTTTTTAAAAAGAATTAAATTACTAGTTCTTTACAATTTTCAATACCTCCTAGTCTTTCAATAAATATGTACCATCCAACCCACCAAAGGGTTCAATAGCAGTTCTTTCAATAACTGTCATTTGCCAATTCAGGCTGATACCTGACAACTATCCCTGGGAAAATGTAGGGATCCCACTAAGGTTTAAAAAAAAAAAAAAAAAAAAAGCTTCTGAGGTCTTCCTAAAGTATTATATCTGGGACTTTCCTTTATTGCCCATTTTTTTATGAGGCAAATTTTATGTTTGGTGAATGTTGGGAGATCTAGATCCATTGGAATCAATTCAATCAATAATACAATCTCGGCTCAATTAAAAAAAATCCCCCCAAATTATGTAAATATTTATATATTATACATTCATAAAAAGACTAGGTAAGAGGGTCTCCCTGATGGTACAAGAGGTTAAGTCTCAGCACTATGATGCAGCCACTGAAGCACTAGTTTGATCCCAGCCAGGGAGCTAACCTACATGGTGCAGCAGACCTCTCCTGTCTCACCAGCTTCTCCTCTCCGCAGTGTATTTCAGTGGATCCTGTTCTGCTCCCCACTCTGTCTCGGATGAATCCTCTCATACACACCCCTCTCCTCTGCACCTCTGTCCACCATCCCAGCCCTTGTATGCATAAATAAATAAACTAAATCTTTTTTTTTAAGTACTAAATAAGGTACAAGAGTATCTTTGTTTCCTATATTAGAAACAATTTTCTTTTGTATACATATATTCCAAACCTTCTACATGAAGAATGTAACCTTTTCTACAGTCAGCTTTCAAAGTCACTGGTGTTATTGTATTTTTAGTCTATCTAATGTTACCTCCTGCAGGAACTGTTCTGTCACCATTCCAGGGGACCTGGAAAGTCCTCCTCAGCATTCTCATAGTGTCCTCTACACATCACTGAGCTGCTGGAGGTTGTTTGCATATCCACCTCCCAACAAGACTCCAAGCTCTTTGAGGGAAAAGACTGATTCTGCAATGTCTCTGAATCCCCAGATCCTAGCACATAGACTAAGCATTCCTAAAAGCTTGTGGATCAAATGAAGAAGTCAAATAAGTATACAATTCAGGCGTCTGCACTCTAAATCCAGATGCATCTTCTCTGGGACTATGGGTTCCAAGATATGCTCTAAGTGTTGGGGGCGGGGGGAAGGACATCTGCAACAAACTCCACAGAAAGGTTTATGGACCCCACCTCAGACCAAAGAGATCCAAGACACTAAGGGCTACTAATCCCTTAATTCCATCATCATCCTGAAGAGAGGATTACTGGGAACTGAGGAGTGGAGTTAAGCAGACAGGTTGGCTATGTAACCAGAGTTCTGGACCTTGGGAGTCTCTTGGCTTCTCGCTGGGCTACAGCGTGCCTGCAGTTGGGGGTTTCCAGCTCTTCGGATCTGGTAGGACGTATTTGGAGATTTCTCCCTCCCTCCCTCCCTCCCTCCCTTCCTCTCTCTCTCTCTCTCTCTCTCTCTCTCCCCTCCTTGAGTTATTCATTTTTTTATTTCCCTTCCTTTTTGTAAATAAACCTTTTATTAACCTTTTTGTGAGTGCCTGCAATTGTTCTTATTATAAGTCCTTTTAAGCACACCGGCGAGAACCCACAGTCAGGCACCCCATTGTATATCGGAGTTGCCCTGTAACATAAGGTTGGCCTAACCTGGGGCCTGGGAAGAACCTGGGAAGCAAAGGGGAAGATTTTGAATAAGTACCCACCCACCCCCCACCCCCACCCCACCTATACCCAACAGTCAGCATCCGGATTGCTGAACCCAATGGGAGTGAGAGTTGAAATCCAATTTAGGTTTTCCTGGCAAAAGTCAAGATTAGTCACGTGATGGCACTTGGAGGATTCCCCTAGCCTGCTCATTCTTTAGGCATCACTCACTTCAGGGACCATCCCCACAGAACAAAGGAAACCCCTGGGCTTGGGACTGGCCTTTTTCCACCAACAGCTGGTAGTAGTTTGCACTTAAACCTAAACCACAATTAAAATAAATGTGCTGGGGCGGGGGAGTGGGGTGGAGGGGAGTTACACATTGACTAGGAGAACTTAGGATCTCTCGAAATTTTTTCCAGAAATCTCTTCTAGAGGGCTGTGAAGGCCAGACAGGTCAAAACGGAGACTTTGAAATTCAAATTTTAACATCTACCAAAACCAAAACCAGTCTCTGGTTCAACAAAGGGTGTGTACTGCCCAGTGCCAAGGCGCTTAAGCATACCCTGCTTCCCCCACCCTCAAGGGGCCGACGACACCAGGGAACTGCGCTTCTCCGACAGACGCCGGTGGATCTGGGGGGCACACCAAAAAGACCCTTAGGACAGCCCTGCAGGAGCCTGACCTGGGAACAATTCAATCCTACGCCTTCACGAACGTTCGAACTCCTCCTGACCCTCCCTGCAGTGTCCTCTAGAAAATAATTCCTAGACCTGTAAATTACCGAAGAGTTGCTCACGGTCGGACTGAGTCAGGGCGCCTCACCCACGGAACGCCTGGATTCTTTGATTTCCACACTCACTCACTTTTTAAATTCAAACCCGAGGGGAAGGGCTCGGCCGAGGGTGGGGAAATATTTGACAGCCTCTAGGAGTAAGCGAAGTTTACAATAACGCTCTCAATGGGGGCAGCAGAGGCCAGGCGCGAAGCTCGCCGACCCAGCAGCACAGAGAAAAGGGTGTGAGCGCTGCGCGGAGTGTCTGTGCTAGGGGGAGGAGTAGGGGGTGGGGTGAGCGGAGGCCAAGATCACCCGCCCAGGCTCCTCCTGCTACGGCCCCCCTCCTCGCGTCCAGCGTACTAAGGCGCCCAGTCCGCCGTGCTCCGCTCATTGGCCGAACTTCCCAGCTAACCGAGCGTCCCCCTTGCACCTTCCGGCCAAGGTGAGTTCTGCCCCAGGCTCCCGGGCTATCCCAGCCCCCGACTCGGCGCCCGGGGGTAACCGCTCCTCGGTTATGCCGGGCCAACCGGCCTGGCTTCCGGGGATGCCGCAGGCACCTAGGGGCCTGGTTGGGGAGTGGCTGCTGGGGAATAAACGTTTTTCGGTGCACCCGGCAACACCTTGGCGGGGCGAGCCGCGCCCCTCCCAGACCCCGGCGCGACCCCAACCCAGATCTTCACGGACGGGCGGAGGGGTCACTTATGCTTTAGTTCAGGACCTCGGTGACGGCGTCCCGGGATCCGCTTTCTCTAACTTTTTGGGTCATCTCTCTTTACTCCCACTTTCCTAGTTTCCACTAGTTCCCAAGTTATCTGAACCCCCTCCTACGGCCCCCACCCCGTCTTGGCCAGCATGTTTCTTTGTGCTCCTGGCTAACCACGGTCCACATGCTTGTAGCCTCCTCCCAGCAGGCTGGCTAAGCAGGCTCGAGAGGGCTGGGGAGGGTCGGGGTTGCAGGGGAGGACTGGACAGTTACTCTCCTAGGTTGCCCCTCCTGACATTTCAGGTTGGGCTTCCTGTTGTTTGTCTGCTAGAAAACAGGTTCTCACTGCTGAGGGAGGTCTATTTGTTTTCTTTAGAAAGCAGTTTTGCAGGGGGCTGGGAGCTACGTGAAGTGATTTCTCTACTTCCCTTCTTGCTAGCTTAAATAAGGGGCCTAATGAGGGAGCTTCTAACCCATTAATCTGGCCCAGTGCAATGACCCAGACGTGCTGCTGGCGCCTAGTCACAGTTTGAACTTGGCCAAAGGCAAAGCACTTCCCCAGCTCTGGATACTGCCCTCTAGCCTCAGCGGTTCCACCTAACTGATGGTGAGGAAAGCAGAGCAGCTACAGGCCCGGCACATGGAGTCCTAGGCTGCATCCTGAGATACATTAAGCCCACCCTGCTTCCCTAGCCATGGAGCCAGGCTAGCCTGGCACATTCTGCAGGGTGTGGCTAGCACAAAGGGCTCCGGGATTCTCCTAGTGGTGGAGTCCAGTGACTCAGCTGTGAGACCATGTGGGTGTGGCTCTTCTAGTTCCAGATACTCTCTTGCTGATGGGTCGGACAGAACACTATCTAAAGGGAAAGGAGAATTGTGCCATCTTAGAGGGCATTTTCCAACAGGAAGTGAGTCATACCAGGATTGGCCTGCAGTCTGAGGCGAGCTTTCTTGACCAAACCGTGGGTGAGGGCAGCAATTAGATTGGCAGCGCATGGCCAGACACTGCTGTTTGCCTGCTGGCAGGCTGCCCCAGCTTTACTTGGGAGGCAGCTATTCCTGTTAAGAGGTTTGCAGTTGCTTCAGATTTTTTTTTTTCCCCTGCAGCTTGAGTTTCAGTCTGCAGCAGTGCATTTTTATATCCTGTGCTTCAGGTGAGACCAGACCCAGGAGACACTCTTGTCAGTGATCTTTGCCTCCTAGGGGTTTTCAGCAACTTAAGATAATGGCAGGTCTGGGGCAGGAATGAGTTCATACTCATCTGAAATTTCATCATCAGCCCTGCCCCCACAGATTCCTATTTAGTTTCTATTTATTTAATCATCTCTTCTAAACGGTATGAACCTTCCTTGCAGCCAGAAGCTACTTTATTCATCATGGCTCTTGATTCATATTTGGAGTTTCTCATTTCAGTTCTTCAAATTTTCTTGAGGTTCTGGTAGGCATAAAGCCTGCTGGTTTAGGATGATGTTCTCCCCTGGATTTTCCTGGATACAACATCAGATGGGCTTTGTCTTCCCATGTCTGCCCAGCCCAGATCTCAAGCAGCCACCCCAACGAGGTCAGGCCTTGGGCTGGGTGGAGCTGAGACTGGGTGTCTCCCTGCTTTCCACTGACAATTCCAAAAATATGGCTTTTTTTAACATACTACCCATTTGGTAGTACTGGACACAATCCAGTCTTTTAAAGTTGAGGGAAACAATAGAATCCTTTCAGCATTATAATGTATAAATTTGTACTCAGCATGCTGGAAAAATGGGACTAATGTTTTAAAAATCTTTCTTAGGCTTCTCATTTTCCTGGGAACTCAACAATTTAGGAATCTTGATTCAAACAAAAAAGAATGAATGTACTTATTTTTAACAATTGTCAGCACTTCCTACCCCTTTATTAAATAACTACCACCCAGCCCACCAGTGTATTAAATAGCGGTTCTTACGATGACAGTCATCTGCCAGTTCAAGCTGATGCCTGACAATTCTTCAAGGAAAAATGGAGGGGGCCTATTGAGAAAGAAAAGACTCCTGAGTTCTTTCTTCCGATTGGATTGCATCTCGAACTTTCCTTTGCTGCCCACTTTTTCAATGAGCAAGTTTCAATGTTTGGCAAAAGGTGGGAGAGACAGCCCGGATTAGATCCAATGCCTCAACTATTGTTTTCTGAATTGCCTCTAGGGATCAAATTCAAGAATGCCTTCTGGTTCAATTTAAAAATAATAATAATAATGTGTTTTTCTTGTCCTCAAAGCAAAAGAAAGGAAACCTCAAAACACATTTTAAATAACAAATGTTTGTTTTTTAAGGGGCAGCCTGCCAATTATTTTCTGGGTGGGCTGAGAAAATTGGGGTATAGACAAGACTCAGGAGAGCGAAGTAAATCAGACTTCTGACTCTTTTAGAAGTATCCTTTTTGAAATCACAGCCTGGATCTGGGAGTAGGTCCAGAGCAAACATATGGGATTGCTCAGGAGCACTTTTCTAAGGAAGCCTCCTGCTCCCCCACAACTCACAGAAGGATCGAAATTGACATTATTGTCCAATTCATTCTTTTTTTTTTTAAAGATTTATTCATTTATACATACAAGCTGGGGTACAGGCCAGAGGTGTGGGGCGGTGAGAGGGTTCACCAGAGACAGTGTGGGGAGCAGAACAGGCAGATCAGAAATACACTGCTGAGGGCAGCAGCGGGTGAGGCAGAAGAGGTCTGCCGGCCGTACCATGTGGGATTCTCCTGGGTTGGGCGTCGAACTCGCATCATACACTGCTGATAGCTCCACAGCGCAGCACTCAACCGCTGTGCCACCGGGGAGGCCCTATTGTCCAGTTCATTCTTAATAAGCTCTGGAGCAGTCTCTAGTTCCCAGTCCCCAGTTGGACACTACATATGGGGACTTTGTTCAAGGACCCCACAATCGAGAAACAGATTTACAGTTAGCTAGAGGTCAGGACATCTATTTAAATAGTCTGCCACTGGGGCCTCCCCGTGGCGCAGCGGTTGAGCGCTGCGCTGTGGAGCTGTCGGCAGCGGTGATGCGAGTTCGACGCCCGGCCGGGGAGATTCCCACATGGCATGGCAGACCTCTCCTGCCTTGCCCGCTGCTCCCCTCAGCAGTGTATTTCCGTCTATCTGCCTGTTCTGCTCCCCACTCTGTCTCTGGTGAACCCTCTCGCCGCCCCACGCCTCTGGACTATACCCTAGCTTGTATGCATAAATAAATAGATCTTTAAAAAAAATAAATAAATAGTCTGCCACTAGCTGGTGAGGCCTTCAAAGGCAAGCACCATGGCATATTCATGTGCACACGCATGCCTAACCATGACTAGGACATGCAAAGTAGGTGCTCAGTGCAGGAGACCCCAATATGAAAACGGAAACAAAATTTGCGAAGCTTCGAATTTTCTGTAGAGAAAACTACAGAGAAAAAGCATAGGAACTTCCAAGCCTCCACTCTTGAAATCTGTTGCCCAGGCAGACAAGCATAGGGCACTTACAGATATCAGACTAAAATGATTCAATGAAAGAATGAGGGAGCAATGAGGTGTTTACATATTGTAGTGAGAGAGCAGGGCCATCCGGAAGTGTGGAGTAGAAAGCGGGGTGAACTAAAACATGCACATGGAGAATGAAGTCGTGTCAGGGTCTGGCCAGACCTGTTTAGCAGGACACACATTCTCCCTCCGTGTTTGGAATGTGCTCACCTATATGCCATACTGTTTTACTCCTAGGTCACCCCTTTCTTAGCCCATCCCAGCTCACATCCTGCTGAGCTCTGAGCTACAAGGTTTTCAGCCTAAACCAGGTAGTCACCCCTGCATCTCACTCAGCTCCTGCCAAGGGGATTGTTTGACTTATTCATTCAGCATTTACTTAATGGTTCATGGATAAAGCCGAATAACTCACAGTTCTTCAGCAACAGAAAGTTAAATATAAACTAGAGAGACTGAGTGTTTCAGGTGCTGCCACAGCTGCAGCCCCTAAGCCCCCCGGTCACAGAGTATCTGCCCGCTGCCTGGGAGTGGAGCTTGTGGAGTGGCTATGGGCAGGTGTGAGTGTGTGTGTGTGTGTGTGTGTGTGTGTGTGTGTGTGTGCGTGTATGAAGGACAAATTCAAGTCCCTAAACTTCTGCTTTAGTGACCAGCAGTCAGCACTAGAGGCAGCCCTGCCCAAGAGGGAAAGCCTGGCAGGCTGAGTCAGCGGGGAGCTCAGTGCGCCCCGAAAGAAGCTACATGAATTCAAGGGGGTGTTTAGATGGTTGTGTTATTTTTTGTTAGTCATTTATATGTCTAAATAACGGGGGGGCTACATTTTTACTCCTCCACTGTGCGTAATCTCCACTCACCTTCCACCAAATCGCCCCTGCCAGTGCACTCTCCCCATCCTTCTATTCTCCCCCACCCGCCACCCCTGCCCACTGTTCCCTCTGCTAACCAGTAGATTTTTCACCAAGTCTGTTTCTTGGTTATTTACATTCCACAGATACGTGAAACCATCCACAACCTTTCTTTCTCTTTCTAACTTACTTCATTTGCCATATTCACCTACATATTCTCAGTGGGATATTATTCAGCCACTAAAAAAAGATGGACTGGCTTTTGGGACAAAATGAATGGACCAAGGGGATGGCTTGAATCAGCTTTGTCATGTGCCTGCTCACCCAAAACAGAATTACTTGCTTGGAGCCCTGGTCAGTGCCCGGGGGCACTGGGCACTGAGGAATCTGGGGCATCTCTGCTTTTCAGCACTGGTTTCACCTTAAAACCTCAGCTCTCCTGGCTAGCCCCTGTGCGGCTTTCTTACTTACTGCAGAAGCTCTGCGGGACACATAAGGAGTCAGCTGGTACCATGTTCACAGCCAGTGCTGAATGAAATGTTAAAGGGAAGGGGGGCCCCACATCCGGGGGGGCAGCGATATGACTTCAGACAGAAAGTGCCATCCCTTCAGTGAGCATGTGGCGACCTGAGACCCGAGCGTCTCTCAGGGAAGCCTGGCCTCACGGCTTAGAGGAGATACTTGAGGGTGGATATTCCTCTGAGGATTTCCTAGCTGACAAATTCCTCCACTGGCCTATTCCCCTATTTTAGGGGGCCTTACCCTACTGTATTCCCTTCTCTGGCGCTGCAGCATACTTTCCTTCTGCTCTGGCCTGGGAAGAAAGTGAAGTCGGTGTCCCACAGCCAGTTCCAAGTTCTGGGATCTTTGGGTCTTGGTCATGGAGTCCTGTGCCCCTCCAAGCTTAGGCACAAATATTTCTAAGCCCGTGTGACTGCTCACTCCTGAGTTATTTCAGAACTGGTGTGAAACCCCACGTCCTTCTCCCCAAGGTGATTCATTTGCTTCTGTTCTCTTAAGTTGCTGGATTTCCAGAACCAATGCTAGGAAGGCACACCCCATACAAGCCCACTACCATCTGCATCTGTGTGGAGGATGGGGGATGAGGTCCTTCGAGAAGAGAGGGGAAGGGTGTGGCTGCCCTGGAATTTGGGCTTATCGCGGGCCTTGTTAATTTGCCGCTCTCTCCAAGAGAACCGCTTTCCAGATGAATCATGCCAGATCCTGGCTTCTAGCATTCTCTTGAGTTGTACAGTCTTTGGCAGGCTGGTTCCTGCATTTTTCTGGGGATTAGGAGTAGAATTTACAATTCTTAGGTGTAATTGGATTTACCAACTCCACTTTCTTGTCTGTTAAATACACATCTGTCAGCAGCAGGCAGTAGACCAAAAGCAGATCTTGGGTTCCTATCTGAACTCTTCATAGGGGAAGGTGCCAGCCCCTCTGTCCACCTCTGCTTACAAACCCATTCTTGTGATTTTGGGGGTGTGGGGGTGACATACTGGAATATGACAGTCTCCATTCAGTTTCACCTGTTTCCTTTCCAGGAGTGGTTTTTAGATGAAGCCAGAGCTACCCTGTTCGGGCTAAAGCATGCCTTCCAATTAGCCAAAATCCACATATTCAGCACAGGCATTGGATCTTGATGAGACTTAATCCCATCCTGATCATCACACCTGAATCTACAGAGCTGACATGATTCCTTTCTTTTAAACCCTTCATGATTTTCTCTGGGGAGTAGAGAGGCAGAAACGCGATGTCTAAGGAGGTGGGCAGAGCACTCCAACCAGCTCTGGCACATCAGTGTTGTCCCCTCCTGGTTCCAAGAAAACCAAGGTCTCATCTGCATGCACAAGGATGAGTGCCTAGAGAGGTGCCCGGTGACCCGGCACTTCACGTTCAGGAGCCTGCTGCCCCTCTACCCCATCACCTGTGCGGGGCTGAGCAGCCAGCCATCCAGGCTGCCCTCCCTCAGGCCAGCCCTCCTCACCTCTTCTTCTGTTCTTTCTGTTTGGTGAGAGGCTGTTTAGTGGGGTGGGTGGTGAGAGTGGGGTTGAGGGAGGCTCGGGCATAGGCTGCGGGACCCAAGAGGGGAGCAGTGACCAGTGCGGCCGCTTTCCTGGCTTCCCTGTGGTGGATGGGCAAGAAGAGTTCCTGGAGGCTCCCTGGACCTGCTCCCATTTGCTCCAGCCTCCTCCCCATCTCGTAGGTGGGTCCAGATAGCTGGGTTGCTGTGCTCTGTGAGGAGGGGTGTTCTGTGTTCCCATCACTCCCTTCTTGTGCCTCATTCCCTTCCTGGGGGGAGGGAGAATGAGGGGGGCCCTTGTTTCTTGCAGTGGCATCAGTCCCCAAGTTCTGTTTGGGTGGCTGTTCTGAGGCCTGGGGTCCAGCAGAGAGAAGCTTCGACTGGGCTGGTGGGTCACCTTCCCAGCTCCTCCCGCAGCCGGCCCCTGGGCCAGTCCCTCGTTCTGGCTTTTGTGGTCTTTTTTGGCATTGCTGGACTTCCTGCCCACAGCCACACCTGTCTTCCTCCCAAGGGTATCCTCAGGAAGCTGCCCTTTGTGTAGGGACTGGGCTGCTAGAAGGGTCTTGCAGGGCTGGCTCATGGCCCACTGGGTGAGGCCAGAGTGTTCTTGGCCAGTGGGAGTGGCAGAGACTCAGCCGGGGCTCGGGGCTGATTATGGGCATACAACACCTGAGTCCTCTGTTGGCCTCCTCCTGCACTCTGTTCAAGCTCCCCGCTGCTTCTCCGAGGTCTCTCTGGAGCTGCAGGAGGGTTCAGAGAGCAGCAGCCCATTCCCTCGTCCTCCCATCTCCTGAAAACTTCGTTAGTTTTCTGGGATGATCTTGGGACACCCAAGCCCAGAGTTTGGCTTTGAGGATGCTCCCCCTCCTGGGGTGGGGGATGTGGCCACATCACTGCGCCAGTTTTCTTCTGGGGCTGTTCTCAGGACTGACTCTTGCGACTTTGCCCTGCCCAAGGCCAGGCCTGCCCTCCACCACCACCCCTGCCCCATGTCTGGGTCCACATGTCCGTTGGGAAGGGGGAGACCTGAGAAGCACCGTACAAGAGCTTGGCCCGCAAGGCTGAGCTGAGGCTGGGGCAGCCAGAGTCACAGCAGAGCTATCCCAGGAGGGGCCCAGAACCCGCTTCCCTCACAGGGTCCAGACCACCCCCTTCCCGCCCCTCCTGCCCTATGCCCCTCGGGCCCCCAGCTCCTTGCACCTTCATTGCTGTTTGGATTAAAGCCTCTGTTTCGCACCTCTCATAAAGTAAACAATAAACACCTTATGATGAAAAGCCCTTTCTCTCCTACTGCCCCCAGACTGTGTCTAGCGCTGCCAAAAGTACTCCCTAGAGGAGTTATGTACTGTGACTTGTTCCTTCTCGACCTAGATTGTGGACTCTGGGTGGCTTTTATTTGAGTCAGACAGCTGCATTTTACTACCAGATATGCAAATATTTTTGTTGCAATCAATAACAAGTTCAGAACTTTAGAGACAAATGCCGACCCAGCTGACAAAATTGATTTGTAAGCATATATCTAAACCCTAGAATTAAACTGAACTGTGTTACCTGCTTATGCTTAGAGGGTTAGAGCTTTGATTTAAATCAGGGTTGACTTGGTATTCAGCCATATCTCAGAGCCCCAGTACCAGGACCAAGAGAAGTGACAAAGCATCTGTTCTTTAGAAGACATTGTGTAAGTTAAAAAGAGGGACATAGATTTTGCTTCTCCAAATGAGTAGAATTTTTGTTCCTCATTAGGTGACCTATGTAGAATTAGCGGGCAACCAGATAGATCACTAGTGAGTGAGTGCACCAATATCTGAGTGCCTGTTTCCATCAGCAGGAGGCCCAAAACTTGGGGTGAATTGGTTCTTAGACTCATTGAATTTTACAGCTGGAAAGGGGCAATCGCCAGTCTATTCACCCTCCTCCCAGTTATCCTCAGAAGACTGGCACTGCATGTGGCTTGAAAGTTAAACTACACTCTTTCTTTGCCTCCTTTAATAGGTTTCAACTGACTTCATCAAGATGCCATCTCAAATGGAACACGCCATGGAAACAATGATGTTCACCTTTCACAAATTTGCTGGGGACAAAGGCTACTTAACAAAGGAAGACCTGAGAGTACTCATGGAAAAGGAGTTCCCTGGATTTTTGGAAGTAAGTGTTGAAAGGCTTAGAAAGAACCAGACAGAAAAATGAGTGCTTCCAGGCCCTAGTTCCTTGCTCTTGCCCTTCCCATCCTTTTCTGGGGAGGCCACTACTAGAAAGGTGTTCTCGTCCATTTCTTTATCAAACATGATTGAATGCCTATTGCATGTATGATGCTATAGAGGAAACAGAAGGTAAAGAAGTCACAGCCCCTGCTCCCAAGGAGCTTACAATCTGGAGGCAAAATAAGACAACACACAAATAACCACATGACAGAGCGCTTGTTACAAAGATTCCATCTGGATCATCTGTGTCCACTGAGACAGTTACAGGAATGAAGGCCTCTCACCTGAAAGCATCAGCCAGGTAATGGCTGCTGTCAGTTCATAAGCCAAGCTTGGAGATTCACATCCTGCTTGCATCTGCTCTGAGAACTTGAATCTCCGCCATTCTTTCATATTAAGGCTTTAAACTTATTTTTCTAACTCAAGTCTCTAAAGGCATGGTCTGTCCAGTGTCCGCCAGGCATCACTCCAGAAACCAGTGCCTTCTACATTGAAAATGTTCTGAGACCACAAGCACAACTGGAGTTGATGCCTCCTTGTGGACTCTCAGAGACAGTGAAGACTGGAAGAGCTTCTCGCATCAACTAAACTCACTGCAGGACCTTAGGTCACAGGCAGCCTGGTCCTTTCGCACTGTAGGCCTGCGAGAGGTGGCTGTTACCTTGAACAGAAGTGAAGCTTTGCTTGACTAAACACTAGGTTGAAATCAAGCCTGTCTTTCCCTGTCACAACTGTAGTCACTTGAAAGAACTGTTACTGAGAATCACCTGTGTCCATTGGCATCTTGTCCTTGTCCTTAAGGACTTCAGGACTGTAAAAATATCATTTTCTAAAATGTGGCACTCACTATCGTGGATAGAAGTAAGGTTGAAGATGTAGGAAATTTTTAAGGATGAGGATAACAGCCCCAGAGAGACCTCAGGAGACATGACTTTTATCAACAGTAGATATTTCTGTTCAAAGCAATTTGAGGAAATAATATGCTTTATAACTGCCCATCTTTCTCTCCCAGTTCTCCCTTATTATTTCAATTTCCAGTATTTTATCACTAAGAGAATATTTATAGATCATCAAATTGCTGTTTCAACATGTTTTAGCTATTTCAACATGATAGGTCCAAATAAAGCTAATGGAAGTCAACACCTGCCAAAAGAGAAGACAGTGGGTCCCGAAGCAGACAGGGGTCTGGAAGTATTACCCACATTTACTGTCAGATGGGACAGAGAGAGGCCAGACAAACTCTAACTCACCCTTCTCTCTCAACACTGGATTAGTCTCATCACTGGTGTGGAGTAAAGCATCAGCCTCTAACGGGGCTCCACTAAAGGGAGGTGATGGCAGAGGCGGGGGGAGGGGTCCTGCCTGCTCAATGGCAGATCAGTCAAGCCCCTGGTTCTGATTCAGTCAATGCAGGGTTTTGTAGTACACAAAACGGGTGTTACACAAACGGGTGTCATCAGTACCAGTTAAACAAACAGATACAAAGAGCCTAGCCAGTGTCTCAGAACTGAAGTTCCCACAGCGCTATCCCAAAATGAGTTAGGATGTGCTGTTGCTTTGCTTTCCTAAGTCCCTGTGATATAGCGGCAGAGCGGTTAGGAGATCTGGCTCAGCCCCACTAGCGCTGGGCAGGGCACTTCAGGTTGCTGGGCCTCATTCCTCCCCTCTGTAAAATGAGAGGGCCCTACCTGGTTATCTCCCAAGTCACTTTCACTTTCTGATATCCTTCCAGACAAGGACAGAAGGTCGTGACAAAATGTGCTGACTGTAAGCCTGCCCGACACAGGAACAACGGTGTTCCTGTTAGTATTACACGCGTTAATCATGTCACTGAAGAAGTCAGAAGCCAGAATGATGTCACATGAGACCAGATCATTCCTCGCGAAAGGCTTTGTGGCATGAGGAACATAAAGGGTGTCTGAAGCATGGAGTGCTGAACCGCATTGTAATTTATTCCAGGCCTGGGCTTTTCATTCCAGACAACACCCACTCGCTGCACTGACAGTATTTTGTTGCCCAATTTGACCCCGTATATCATCAAATTTTGCTCCTTCTGACCACAGCCAGGAAGCTGAGGGTGAGGCCAGAATTAACTGAGACCCACCCAAAGAAAGGGAGCTGCAAAGAATAGGCAATAGTTGACTCCTAAGACATATGGGAAATGCTGCCGCTTCACTTGGAGGGGTTTCTCAGTGCAGTTTGCAAACACGCAGCATGCTTGAGACCCAGTGTCAGTTCCCTCACGGTGTGCAATCAGTGGATTCACAAATTCCTTGCCTGAGACTTTTAAAACCACTAAGGACCATCATTCTCTCTGGTTGATGGCATGGGTCCTCTAGGAGAAACCACACTTGACCACTTCTAACCATCATCACTCAAAACAGAGTGATCAAACTAATCACTATGGAAGCAAGATGGGAAAAAAAGCCAAAGGGATCTTGCTGCTCATTCAGTTCCACAAACTCAGACAGGGCATTAGGCCATGAGGAGCTTATGCCTCCATCATATATTTTCCTTATTAAGCTTGTCCAGTGAAAAACACCAGTGAAGATTATAGGACAGCATGGATTTGCCAGCTCATTAGGAACAGGAGCAATCTTGGAGACTAGTCCCACCTCTTCAATTCATACTTGACAAACACGAAGGCCTGCTAAGCTGCGGGTCACGTAGCTGATGTGACACAAAACCACACTAGCATGACCTCAGCCGTGCCCAAAAATGAGGAGAAATGAGGGTCCTCTGTCCATCCTCTCCAAACCTAACACACCCCGGAGTATCATTAGCCCCTCTTTAAAATCAGAGGACAAAGATCTGAAATGGACTCCCTAAATAATCTTGAGATCTTTTAATACTCTTTTCTTTTTTGTTAAGAAGTTGACCATGCACCAGGAATAAAAATTTGATGAGAATAATCACTTTAAACTACAAAGTGGGGGGCCTCCCTGGTGGCCTAGGGGTTAAGTCTCAGCACTGTCACCGCTGTGGCCTGAGTTCATCCTTGGCCAGGGAGCTTCCCACACGGCGCAGCAGACCTCTCCTGTCTCACCCGCTGCTTGCCTCAGCAGTGTATTTCAGTGGATCCTCCTGTTCTGCTCCCAACTCTGTCTCTGGTGAATTCTCTCACCTCCCACCCCTCTGGCCTACACCCCAGTTCATCTACACAAAAAACAAACAAACAAGCGCTACAAAGTAGGGGACTTTTAGATGGTTGCTAGGCAAAATCTTGTGATTCTGAGAACTATGGAAGCACTTGAGCTGGAAGAAAGCAGGTCAAAAGCCAAGCTGGGGGATCAGCTGCCAGTGCAGTGGACTGAGAATCAGGGAGCCTGGGACTAGCTCTCTCACTGGCCTTCTCTTCCTAGAAATAGGACTTTCCTAAGAGCCCCACAGTTAAATGAAAGAATGCCATAAAAATTTCTTTATTAGCTTAAAATAAATAAAAGCTTATGGAGTTTCTCCTTCAAGGAAAAAAAAAAAAAACCTTACATTTAGGTGACCTCCGAAGATCACTTATGACCTGAAACAAGGGTTCAGAGAATTGGGAGATCAAATACATGGTTGTCAGCAGTACAAATCAAAAAAGCTTATCATTAATGGTTATTTCATGCTTTTGTTCTTTTTTCTTTTCAGAATCAAAAAGACCCTTTGGCTGTGGACAAAATAATGAAGGACCTGGACCAGTGCCGAGATGGCAAAGTGGGCTTTCAGAGCTTCTTCTCCCTCATTGCTGGGCTCACCATTGCCTGCAATGACTATTTTGTAGTACACATGAAGCAGAAGGGAAAGAAGTAGGCAGCCAGGCCCGGTACCCCCGCCCCATAAGAGTCATCCCCGAGGGTCTCTTAAGGTGTCTGCCCCCATGGCTTCCCCTCTAATAACAATTTCATGAGCAGACTGGGACCCTTAGAAAATGTACAAATAAAATCCAACCCCCACTGACCAGAAGAGAAAGAAAAGTTAATGCAAGCCAGATAAGCTTTTGGTTTTTATATTGCTTGCCTCCTCTTGCCCTCAATAAACAAATTCCTTTTTTAGTTCCTGATTTGTGATAGAATGTTTGTTCCTTCTTCCAAAATGCTTGTTCCCTGCTGCATTTCAGAAAAATTTACATGCCTTGGATACCAGCGCATGGCCAGAGCTCCCTCCATAGACCAGGCAAAGTGGGAAATCACTCTCCTTTCAGGCCTGGAGTCTGACTTCTCTGACTGATCTACCCTCGTAGTTGCATCTGACTGAAGAACCAAAACTCCAAGAATTAGGATTAAGAGAAGGCACATAAGGATTATGTTCTAGTTTTATCATTACTGAGCATACTCTAGCCCAGTTAAGTTAGTGCCTTTCCATCCAGCTCCTTGAATGTATGAGCAATCTGAGTCCCTTTTTCATAGCAAAGTTTCAGCAAACTCTAGGGTAAAGATAAGTCCATAAGGGGCCTCCCTGGTGGTGCAGTGGGTTAAATGCTGTGCTGTGGAGCTGTCGGCAGCAGCGACGCAAGTTCGATGCCCGGCCGGGGAGATTCCCACGTGGCGCTACAGACCTCTCCTGCCTTGCCCACTGCTTCCCTCAGCAGTGTATTTCCATCCATCTGCCTGTTCTGCTCCCCACTCTGTCTCTGGTGAACTGTCTTGCCACCCCACGCCTCTGGCCTGTACCCCTGCTTGTATGCATAAATAAATAAATTTTTTTTAAAAAAAGATAAGTCCATAAGCGAATGGGAAAAAAGAGAGTCTCTAGTGTAATGCCTCAGTAGCAACATCACATTAGCATTTAGTTATGAAATGTCATAATTGTATCACACTGACAAGAAATGAGCCAGCACAACTTAAACAATGGGGCAATGATTTCATTCAAAATGAGGTGCCAGTACTGATGTCTTGATAAATAGCAAGATGTTTTTTCCAGCTCTTTTCTGTGCCTAATACAGGTCTCAAAATAAATGCACTGGATGCTGTATACTTACTAATAACAAGATGTTTTATGGAGAGATGATGCATGAATTGGCACATGAAATTGTTGCAACTGAATAGGTCAAAGAAGATGACCTATTTTTATGATTGGACATATCGACATAATTGGGGAAAAGTTTAACATAAACATCCACCCTCACAAGGAAAAGCTTGCAAACAGGAACAGAATAGTCCAGAACTAGCTTTAGAAAGAAGTTGTTACTACAGAAAATCTGTGATAAGACCAGTCAAAAATAAAATTCCAGCCATTTTGTTTTATTTTGATGAACAAATAAACAAGGTAAGACAACTCATAACATTGCATCTCTAGGATTACATCAGCAAATTTACAAAGAGGGATTTATTACAAGACATTAAATGGAGGAGGGGAGTTGGCTAGCTAAAGAAACCAACTCTGGGACTGACTCCCAAGCCCAGGCCGTTGAACTGGAAAGACATAACTGCAGCTGGCAGCTCCAGAAGTGCAGGCACTATGGCCCAGTTCATACTGGCAAGTACGGCTGCCCATTGCCCTGCCTCATACCACACAACCATCCAAGTCTCAAGGAAGTACATCCAGTTAGCAGAACCTCAAACACATCAAAACCCAATTGCAAGAGTCTGGGAAATAAAGTTTTAATGTTTTCCAACCTCTGTGCACTAGTTGCTGGCCTGCTGATCCACCGTTCCTGCTGCCGTAATGACTCTCACTCTAAGGGAAGTCTAATGACCTATAGGTTAAAGAAATGCTGGCTTGAAGAAAAGGAGACTAAAGGACAACCTCAGGGCTTAGTAAACTAGCCCATCACAGGCAAACCACCTCTGTCCATGATACCACGTATCAACCCAGATTTACTCCTTTAGTCTACATTGCCTGTCTCCTTGGTCTATTTGTGTCTATGGGGGCCATAAAGATGTGTTCAGTGTGCAAATGGGCAGGAGAAATCATAATGGAGGAGATATTAGTATTGGGCTCCGATGTCCACAAATCCATTGCAAGCTTTTGTACTCTAAGCCTCTGCACCTGGGGACAAGAAGTAGGAGAGAGGAAGTAGCAATTCACCTTCACAGTGGGCATGTAGACTCAAAAACAATTCTAAAACTATGTTTATCCCAGGTTACCTCAGACTCTGGCATTCAGAAATAATGTCAGGCAACCATCTGGGACACTCTGGGGTGTGGGTGTGTGCGTGCATGTGTGTGTGTGTGTGTGTGTGTGTGTGTGGACTTGGGTGGAGAGGAAGAGAATGACACACCTTCCTCATAGGGATCTAGGACAAGGAAAATAGGAAAGGCATTTCTGACTGGAAATCCTACATGACTCCCTTGCCAACAAAAGCACATGGATTCCACAATCTGATCTGCTAAAACAGCCATCTAGGCTTCAGGGGCTGCAGGCTAACAGCTCCCAGAGGGCAAAGCTGCAGTTATGCCAACAGCCATCAATAGGAGCCATCTGGAAAATTCCACTTAGTCTGCTACATAGCTGAGTTGTAAAAGCAGTTCCTGCCTCCCTCCATAGCCAGTTATGAAGGAGGACAGGACAGCAGTGCAGAAAGTCAGTTTCAAATGTGCTGCAGACACAGAACTTGAAGAACACCTCCTTTTCTCCATTTGACCCACTCCCATTTCCAAGTGTCCTAAACAGGAGCCAACTACCTGTGATTTAATGCATCTCTGCCCAACTCGTCTCAGTTCGACAACAAGAGCCAGCCTATAAATCTCAATTTGACCTACTTGAAAGTGATTATTCAAGTACCTTCTCCAGGTCTGACTTCTAGAGTGGTAGGTGTGAAGAGAGATGCATTCATTTGGCAAATGTGAACAAGGGCTACTGTTTCTGGCATCAAGCAAAGTCCCGTGGTGGCGATAAAGAAACAGATGCCACAGTGGCGGCCCACTCAAGGAGATTACAAACTAGTTGAAAGGTGACAGATAAAGCAGACAACAAGTTCAGTGACAACACACAGAGCCTTTTCAAAGGTGAGATGTGATGAGCACCTCTGGGTGCTGTTGATAGGAATGTAATTTACACAAGCTTTCCAGAGGCAAAAGTGAGCAATATGTACCACAATTCTTTAACATATTTTCTTTTAGCACGTATTTCTACTCCTAGGAAATCAAAGATACTTACAAAGATCACGTTTAAAGATATCTGATGCTGGGCCTCCCCAGTGGCACAGCGGTTAAGCGCTGCGCTGTGGAGCTGTCGGCAGCGGTGACGTGAGTTCGACGCCCGGCCGGGGAGAATCCCACATGGCGCAGCAGACCTCTCCTGCCTTGCCCGCTGCTCCCCTCAGCAGTGTATTTCTGATCTGCCTGTTCTGCTTCCCGCTCTGTCTCTGGTGAACCCTCTCACTGCCCCACGCCTCTGGCCTGTACACCAACTTGTATGTGTAAATAAAATAAATAAATAAATCTTTTAAAAAAAAGATATCTGATGCTGCACTATTTAGAATAGCTAGAACCTGAATACAATCTCACCGTCCAACAACAGACCTGGTTAATAAGCAGAGAGGTAGTGGGGCTGTGCTGTACCTCATGAAGACAATTACTGAAGAATCTTACATGAGATGGGGAATGTCTATAAAGTAAGGCCAGTTGCAAAACTAGTATGTAATGGGATTCCTTTCTTTTTAAAATACATATGTCTGCACACGAACGTGGAAAAAGACAAAAGGAAAAACACACTGCTGTGTTTCAGTTTCCAAAGTAGGCGTTACTGACTGAGGAAGTTGGTGTCTCCAGAAAGAATTTTTTTTTTTAAAGAGATAATTTTTTTTAAAAAATTTCTTTCTGTCTTTGTGCATAGAACTGGGGTGTAGGCCAGATGTGCAGGGGGATGAGAGGATTCACCAGAGACAGAGTGGGGAGCAAAAAAGGCAGATCTACTGAAATACACTGCTGAGGGGAGCAGTGGGAGAGACAGGAGAGGCCTGATGTGCCATGTGGGTTAGCTCCCTGGCCAGGATTGAACTCAGGCCATAGCAGTGATATCACCGAGACTTAATCCCTAGGCTACCACGGAGGCCCCAGAAAGAAGTTTATGGGATTATTTTAATTTTCTATACATTTCTATGTTATCTAAATTTTCTACAATGATTCTACTTTTATGATCTGAAAAGCAACACGTTAATGAATGGCTTTTAAAAGCACATGTGTATTTACTGAAGGCCTGCCGTGAATCAGGATCTGTAGGAAGTACTTCTTAAGTAATATCTTACGTAGCTCTCGCGATAATCCTGATAGGTGTGATAATGTCCACTTTACAAATGACAAAACCAAGATTCTAGTAACTCCCTCAAATCCTACAGTAAGTGGCATTGTTACAATCTGACCTCAGATATTCTGTTTCTTTCTAATCTGCAGCTGCATCAAGGTGCTAGTTGAGTAAATTAAGCATCAGACATACTATAGTTTCAAAAGGCAATGAAATCACTGTGGGCTGGGCAAGTCTAGTCAGAGAAGATTTTAGGTAAGAGGTAGGATGTTGTTTGGTCTTTGAGATGAGAAGAAATTTGGACAAGAGGTGATATATCATTACATTCCTACTATATTCCAGGTTCTGTTCTAGTGCTTTCCAAGTCTTAATTTATATGCCCCCCACAGACACAAGCTAGGTGCTATTACTCTTCACATTCTACAGTTAATTTGACGGAATCACAGAACTAATAAGTGATCTAAGCAGGATTTGAACCCAGACCATCCAAGATTTTTTTTTTTTAAGATTTATTTATGCACACAAGAACCGAGGTGCAGGGCCTCCCTGGTGGCGCAACGGGTTAAGCGCAGTGCTGTGGAGCTGTTGACGGCTGTGGTGCAAGTTCGATGCCCAGCAGCGGAGATTCCTACATGGCCTGGCAGCCCTCTCCTGCCTCGCCTGCTGCTCCCCTCAGCAGTGTATTTCGGCTGACCTGCCTGTTCTGCTCCCCACTCTGTCTCACCGCCCCACACCGCTGGCTTGCACCCCAGCTTGTATGCGTAAATAAATCTTAAAAAAAAAAAAACAACTGGGAACTGGGGTGCAGGCCAGAGGGGTGGGGGAGTGAGAGGATTCACCAGAGACAGAGTGGGGAGCAGAACAGGCAAATCAACTGAAATACACTGCTGAGGGGAGCAGCAGGCAAGATAAGAGAGGTCTGCTACGCCATGTGGGACTCTCCCTGGCTGGGGATCAAACTCATGCTGCAGTGGCTGCAGATAGTTTCATTGGCTGAGACTTAACCCCTTGTGCCACGGTAACAGGGTGGTCCCCAGGAAAAAGGGTGTGTCCCAGGTTCCCTGTCCCACCAAAGGTAGGGTGGAACTGAGCAGGATATAAGAAGCTGGAGAAGAGAGACAGGACACAGAGGAGACAGAACACACAGACAGAAGACAGGAGGAGACGGAAGAAGAATGGAAAACTAAAAGAGGCCCGAGGAGCAGAGAGACTTGTAAAGAAGCTGCACTGGCCTGGACTGATTAAAAGAGATGTGGGTGAGAGACCCATGGGGAAGTTAATGATAGCTATGTTGATTTTGGTTTTGATTTTGTTCAGTTCCTCTCAGAATTGTCTGGCTGTTTCTGACCCTTATGTGTGGGTCCCTGCCAAAAGCTGTTCTAGACTTGTGGCAGGCTTTTGAGACTTGCTTTGGGCCAATCCCGTTTGGGTGGACTTTTTCCCACGAGGAGTTGGATAACATTGGGTGCTTGACTTAGAAAATATATTCTTTGTCTTCTCTGTCTTTTCTAATTGTATTAAAGTTTCTTTCCACAAAAGGTCCTATATGTTTTGTATTTATGCAGCAGATGGCAGAACCCATTTAGAACAGGGCAGTTCTGGGGTTTCGGGGTTGCCCCTCTCCCTGCCCTGTAACACCACCAGGGAGGCCAGACCACCTAAGATTTTAACCACTCTTCCCTGCTGCCACCTGGGACATGGTAATGATGACACAAAGGAATGGCCAGGACAGAGGGTACCCAGGAAGCCATGTTGAGTCCAGCAAGCTAGAGTGAATGCTCACGTGAGACGGGACCAAAAGGTCCCATCTAGTGTATAAGTAACTGCTGGGAAATAGCACATGATGTGTGAAGTGTGGTAGAGGCGGTTATTGGATTAAGAACTTTACAATCTCAGATTTGGTTATTTCTACTCTTTTGGGAGACAGAGACAACCCTCTCCTCTAAGGGAGCAAATTAGCAGAAAACAAGTACTTGGAAATGTTCCACCCACTTTCCTCTGACACTCACATTCCAAACACGGTCTGGCTTAAAAAAGATAAAGCAGCCTTCAGATTCGTACTTACCTAAAAGGACTAGGAACAGTGAAGAAAAAAACTGACCTCTGACAAATCACGCCAAAACCAAGAGGGAGAAAATCGAGATGGTAGATCACAGGGTGTAGGAGAGGAAAACGCTTCCACAGGACTCTAATTCTTTTCATTTCCCACTTATCCACACCACAGCATGTTCACTCCAGCTGCAGCTACGCTTTATTTTTTTTAATGTATGGAAGTGGGCAAAGTCTGGAAGAGGTAATCTATTATAGTAAAAATGGTCACATTATTAATGTTTTCTTTAATATCATTCCAGTGTCCTTTTATTAAGATTGGTCAAAAGAGGGGAAATGATCTCAACTAACTCTTTGGACCCAGAACTCACTCTGCTCAATGTAAAAATCCTGTTTGTTTTACGACCTAAAGCAGCTAGTCCGTGAGCAGACTTGTGTGGTGGTTCTTCCGAGGGATGCTCAACCTGCTCCCTTCAAGCCCTTCTAGGAGCATCCAAGAAGGCCCCCAGGAGTATTCCTAGCTCTTAGCCACAAGCCTGCTTTTCTAGGAGGCAGATGACTTAGCTGTGGACTCTGCAGGGAGGACTCTGCTCAGACCCACCCCATTCTGGGTGAGTCAGAGCCCAGTCAGCTTTATTGGCCTTCTTACCATTTTACAAATGTTGAAATTTCCTTTCAATGATGTGATTTAAAGCACTGCAGGAAATCTCAGATGACACAGGTTTCGTAGCCCCTGGCCTGCAAAGAGCTTCCAGTCTGATGGAACCAGAGCTCCGTATATCCAGGCAAGAGTAGCTGACAGTATGTCAGGGAAGAAATAGCACAATGGTGAGTGGTAAAAGCTCCTGGTAGCTCTGAGTGTTGGGGATACCAGGGATAAAGAATTTTGGCAGGAAGAGAGAGCAAGAGCCATTTGGGACAGGGCAGAGTGAGGAGGGGGGAAAGGTGGGATGGTCATGGGCTTCCTAGCTGATGCGGGTGGGGGCCACAGGTAAGTTTGATTAAGGTGTTTGAGCAAGGTAGTGACATTTCAGCAGTTAATCTGACAGGAAATGACAGGAGTAATCTATTGAGAGTCTATTGCTCGCTGGCAGACAAGAAAAAACCAGGTGACTCTCAGTGTGCTGATCTGGAAGGATCTCCAAGACAAGAGGTTAAAGAGAAAAATTAATTACAGAGCAGTGTGTGTCTGGATGTCTACTAAACTATCATTTGCAGGGAAATTACAGTGGAAAACATATGTGCATAATTAAATATGAAAAAAAAGATCTCCAGAACACACAGGAACAATAAAACTGGATGCTTCCCATAAAGAACAGGAGGGCTGGGGAACAGAAAAGTTCTTAAAAATTTGAAAAAACAATGGGAAGTGTAACTTTATTTTTGGGGAAGTAAAACTTTATTTTTTGGCACCTCCTTGTTACATGAGGGAGACGCTCACCAGTAAGGAAGTGATCTCCATTAGACATCTGAGTGTGTTTCACAGAAGGGCAACATTCCCCCAACTCTTCAGAGCTCCTCCCAAGAAACAAACTTCTTCCCAAAAACACATTTTTGGGGTACCCTATTTTTGCTCCCCTACAGCACCTGCAACAGTGCTTTGCATATAATTGGCACTATATAAATATTGGCCATTATTAGTGCTACAACTCTTTCTCAACTTAAATTCAGGAAGTTGATAGGAGACAAAATCCGGGCAGACGGGATATATGCCAGGGAATATCACAAAGCCTCCTAATCCATTTTAGAATGAGCAAGGCCCTCCCTACCCCCAAGGTACAGGCAGCATTGCTTCCATGAAAGATCTAGGCTTTGGAGTGACATAGATTTGAGTTCAAATTCTTGCATCACCCTCTACTTTGTAGCTTTGAGCAAATTACTTGACCTCTTGAACTTCAATTTTCCCATTTGTAAATGAGACCCAATCATATCCACATGGCGGGACTGTTGGAAGGTATAAAGGAGATTATTATATAAAACAATTCCTGCTGGTACTTCCCAGCCACACGTTGTTTATTCTAGAATAGAGACATTGTTTATTCCAGCAAAGTCTTGCTCAGAAGAAAAGTCAGACCTTTGGTATCGAGCTGGTCAAACATTAATTAAGGGTAGCCTCTTTTGCTAGATCTCTGCCAATTGGCATTGCATATCTTGTTACAGTAAAAGCTCTTTGCATTCTGACTTATCAAGTCATAAAACAAGGATACAAGTAAACTTCGGTCATTTTCAGGACACTTCTTACAGTGAGCTTGTTTTTTCAGTATTGCAGGCGAATGAGTTTTACAGTTGGGGTTTAAAGTAACATTAGCATCAGAAGACCTAGGTTTTTGGTGGCTTAGCACATCACCCAACTTTCCAGGCCTTAGTTACATCATTTGAATATTGGGGAAAATATTGTAATATCCAACCCCAGAGAGTTTTTGAGGATTAAATGATGTCACATGTAATTTACACTCATTCTGTCCTGCTTTTCTCCTGTTAAAATGGACTAGACACCTTCCTTCCCCTCTAAGGCTAACCCCTCCTGTGCTCTAGTTCTCATCTTCCTGAATTCTAAGATACCATTCCACCAGTTACCCACTCTCTTCTAGATCTTGTCTCCTTCTACCAGCTCCTCCCATCTGTTCCCATCAGTGTTTATATATGTCTCAGTCTCTCCCATTAGAAGAAGAAAAAAACTTTCTCAAATCCACATCCAAAAATTTTTTGGAAAAACTGACCTCACCTGCTCTTTCCATCTCTTCACCTCCTCCTCAGTTCTTTCTGATTTTCATTCAACCCGTTCTACTCCACTAAAAGTGTTTTCACACAAACTACCAAAAATCACGCTCTGAGAGACACTATTTAACCCTAAATTTATTTGACCGTTCAGTAAGATTCACTCTCGTTGGCCATCCCCACTTTAAAACATCCTTCCCTTGGGTTGCATAAGCTCTCATCCTTCTGCTTTCCCTCCTGTCTCTCAGGTTTACTCTTATTCTTCCTTGTTAACATCTCTTTTTCTGCCTTAAATGTTGATCTTTCAGATATCCTAGAATAAATTTGCCAAAAAATATTTTTCCATATTCTGAACATATTCCAGAACATTCTGTTCTTCCTTACAAGCTCTGCCCTCAGGAGAAACTATTAAACTGGAGCCTAACTTGTGGGGGTTTTATCAGAACCTAACTGACATGGGGGAAGGGCAATGCCCAAATCCAGCTGGCACTAGTCTCCCATGTACATCCTGTCCCAGTGCCGGGAAGGAGTGGGCACTGAGAAGCACAACGTGAAGTTCATGAGCTCAAGATACTAAAAGACTGAGACTAATCATAACACTATAGTACACTTCCTCTTCACCTACATCTTACTACTACATTTAAAGGTCTATTTACAGCAGTTCTTTTTACCCAGTACGTCATGCCTGGATATCAAGAAAAAAACTACAGAGCTACCCATGCCTTCATGCCCATGCACATTCCATGCAGCTGTCTGAATCTCCTTCCCCTTCTCCTGGGCAACACCTACATGGGCCTTCAAGGTTCATCTCAAGTCTCTCTTCCTCTGTCCCCTCCCCGCAAACTACAATTAGCCATTTTCTCCTTTGAGCCAACATTTTTCCTTGTACATACATTTATATTCATGTTTGTCACACCACAGTCACTTGCTTACGCAACTGTGAACTCCTGAAGTTTGGAGACCCAGTCTTTCCATTGTCATGTTTTTAGAGCTTGACATTAACATCCAGTTTGTTCTAGCGGCTCAATAAATGTTTGATGAATGAATTAATGCACATAAATATATGCAAAGGAATCATATGTCAGGCAAAATGAATCTTGTAGTGGTGACATTCTTTTGTAACTTGTGAAAGGCAACAGATGAAGATAATATTTCCAAGTCAATAAATAGGCCTCTGAGGCCTCTCATTTCAATGCAGCTTGTGACTAAAATATGCGTGAAGAATTTCATTCTGATTTCAGAATGGGGAGTCAAAACAGTATTTTTACATTGCTGCTGATCTCTTTATACATATTCATAAGTTTTAACCAAACATGCTGAACTAACTCAGACACCCAGATAGAACAGTAAGCCCAAGCAAGTTCCTGTTATATAGAAATCAACACAATAGAGAATTGATGCCCAGACTAAACAACTTTCTATGTTTGATTTTTTTTTATATAAGAATCAGGTAAAAATAAGGAAGCTGGTTTTATTAAAGAATTTTTAGGGGGAAAATTGGATAGTCATTCTTGATCTCAAAGTGTCAATGTTTATACCAAATATAAAAGTTTTATAAGTATCAGAAGACAATGACTTAATATTCCCTTCCCAAGCCTGCCTCTTAAACTTTTTTTTTTTTTTTTAAAGATTTATTTTTTATTTATACATACAAGCTGGGGTACAAGCCAGAGCTGTGGGGCGGCGAGAGGGCTCACCAGAGACAGAGCGGGTAGCAGAACAGGCAGATCAGAACTACACTGCTGAGGGGAGCAGCGGGCGAGGCAGGAGAGGTCTGCCGCACCATGTGGGATTCTCCCCGGCCGGGCGTCGAACTCGCGTCGCCGCTGCCGACAGCTCCACAGCGCAGCGCCCAACCGCTGCGCCACCGGGGAGGCCCCTGCCTCTTAAACTTTGATCTAAATCATACATCAGATTTCAATGCTTGAGCTTATATATTCACAGTTTGAGGCTTCTTGACTCAGTTCTACTAATTTTAGTCACCAGGAAGAGGCTAAGAAATAACATTAATTGAGATGTAATACATATCAGGATATAATCTCTTTTAATCTCCCTAACAACCTTGTGAGGAAGTGTAGTAGACCCTGGACAGGTCTTAGGCCCCCCAGCATCTGAACTCCCTGCATACATTTGAGAAATTCTCCATCTTAAGAGTCCTGGAAGCAGCTCACATCCCTCCTTAAAGCCTGGAGAGCCAAGGACCCACTTTCCAAGACTCCCATATACCTGGGAGTTAGCAGGAGGCCGGGGCCTTCTCTTAGGTAGACTGATCTAGACTTGATTCAAGAAAGCAGCAGGAACTATGAAGAATCTCTCTAACTGAATGGCTACCTGTGGTCACATGAAACAGAGCCCGATGAAGGAAAGGTGTGAGGGACAAAGCAGTCAGAGCCACAGGAAGAACGTGCAGAATGCAAGGACTGTGAAGAAAAGTGGCTTCTTGTGTTATCACTGGACAGAATAAAGAAGAGCAATAACAAACTCAAAGAAAATAAACAACATGGATTGAAATCTGAAACTTTACATAATTTAAAAAATAAGCTCTCTTAATATTTTGCCAAAATAAAAAACTATTCAAAAGAGAAAGATAATACTCATCTCTGATGACTACAGGACTGAGGAAAACAACACCCCAATTTGATTCTATGGGTCATCACAGAATGTTCAGTCCTCAGCCTTGCAACTTCTTGTGTGATATTTAGGACACTGCATCAAAAGAACTTTGAGTACTGGAATTGGGAACTATGGTAGCATTTGGCTGACTCAGAGTACTCAAAAACCATACTCTCACTAAGTCTTCCTCATCAACCAAAGCCACTACACTCTCATTGTCTGAGGAGACTGTTTCAGCCTCTCCTGACCAGCCTGAACCTTGAGGGAGGCACAAAGGTGTGAAGGGGCAACGAGTCCATCCCCTACTCTGCTCACAGGTACGCTTGTTGTCCCCGGGCTGTTAACCAGACAGCCCTTGACATGCCCAGGAGCGCTGATTACAAGGTCAGATCTGACGCCACACTAAAGCAGGCTTTGGGCTTACTATGTGTTGTTTGAGATGACTGGTCCTAAATGCCCATAGGAAGTGAGGCTGGGAGAAGGACTGACAGTTCTAGGAGATCCTTGGGGTAACTCCAAGTACTGGCATGTCCAATGGCCAGAATGAAAACACACTGGTGGCTTGCCAGGGGCTTGGATCCCCGACAGTGCAGGTTGGGGTCAGACCACTGTATGAAGCACACCAGGGAGCCAAAGGGAAAGTGTGGGAAACAGAATGGAAGAGGGAAGTCAAAAGCATTCCCTTTGGCCTTGAGACCTGATGCAGAAGCATTGGCTGTGACAGCTCCAGATTTCCTTTCCTGTTATGTCTTATTCAGGCAATTTTTTCTTTCTCTGTTTCACACAGAATATGTTGGTGTTGCCTCACTTTCAAATTCAGGCTATATATTACCGAACATGAGATGAGATCATGTCAGAACACCAACTAGAGAGCTTGAATTAGGAAATAAATACATGAGATAAATATGATGACACTGCTGTGTGCCCCTCAGGGAAGCGGTGAGAGTATTTTAAATTATGCAAAGTACAGCTGCATTAGGTTGTGGGGGAGAAATTTTTTTTTTGAAGTGTAAATATAGGAAAGGGGAGGTAGGTTGATGTCGATCACAAACGGGATGGACCACAGTTGTTTTTGCTTTGTTTGTATTTGGCTATGGGGCAACTGAATGTCTTTCCTATGTTGGGGGATTTTCCAGTCTCAGGCGTTTTGGTGGGCGGGATGAGTCCTCTCACATTGCAGAAGCTGAAATATTAGATACTTGCTTTCCCAGACTCCTGGGACTAGCAAATGAGCTCAGGTCTCCAAGACATACCTTGCCCCAAACACTGAATCAGGAGTTAGTAATACTAGAAAGCAGAGACTACAAAGTATCCACCGACTTGGCAGGAGGGTAGAGGGGTGGAACCGAGTTTCCATGAGCAGAGAGGACAGGGGTGCCAGCGAGCGTCCTTTCCAGCGACAGGCTTGGTTATTATTGCAGCAGGCGACAGGTGTGGTTATTATTGCAGCAGGCTTGCTTTTTAAGCTACCTCCCTTGTGGTCCTGAAGGCCGTCTGGCCTCTATGGCTTCATTTGTTCTGTGCATTTTCCTTTCTTGAGAGTCTGTGAGGTATCCAATACCGTTTCTGTAAATTCCTTTTCTGCATAAGTGTGTGACTAAAGGTGTAATTGGTTTCTGTTGCTATAAGGTAAGAACCCTGACTGATGTAGGTGGATATTATCTCATTGGCTCCATATGGAAATCAAAACTTTATAGAGAGGTTGAAGTGGACTTACAAACAGATGTCAGTAATGAGAGGCAGGCTGAGCTGAGATTCAGGCTCCTTGGTGGCTCTTGTCCATGCTGTTTCCTTTCTAGCATGTGGCAATACCCAGAACCTAATGTCTCTCTCCATGAGGGAAAATACTCACATCAAAGATTCTATTATTAAATTAATGTAAAGACATGCACAATATTTTAAAGGAACTTTAGGAAAAATCTTTTTTTTTTTTTTTTTAAATCCAGCAACATTTCCCACATTGTGCTTATCAGAATCAACCACCAGAGCGGGAAGCATTGGAATGCAATACTTCCATCCTCTTCCAAACAAAATCTGTTTCCTTTCTCTGCCAGAGCATGCCAGAGCAAATGTTGTTCCTAAGAAAGCTCAGGAAAAGTCAAAGGACAGTATCTTTTTTCCTCCTGCTGTCAAGTGGGAACAATCTTTTGAATAATTAATTGACTATAGGGAAATAACTCTAGAGAGACTGGGGTTCCTCTCTATCATGGAACAATCGTGGGAGGCTCACACACTCCACGCAGTCCTGCCCTTTCACAGGAATGCCGGGCTGGCTCATGTCTGGCTTTGATTACATCACCCTGCCTCTTTCTCTGACAGATCTTTGGACTGGTTGTATCCTGCACCCAGCAAACACCCAGTAAATTTTTCACCATTCCTACAATATTAGTTCAAAACCTCTACCCTGGGGTTCCTAAGTGCATAGAGAAAAATTGAAATTATTTTCCTCTTTTTGAAACTACAGTATCCTCTTTCATTCACCTTCATTAATGCCACAGATTCCCTTTCACGATGTAGTGTTAAAAATAAGCTGGAAGTAGGGCCTCCCTGGTGGCACAGGGGTTAAAGTCAGCACTAGCAAGCTATCAGCAGCCACTGCAGCACAAGTTCGATCCCACGGCCAGGGAGCTGACCCATATGGCACAGTAGACCTCTTCTGTCTTGCCCACTGCTCCCCTCAACAAAGTATTTCAGTAGATCTGTCTGTTCTGCTCCCCACTCTGTCTCTGGTGAACCCTCTCATCCTTCACACCTCTGGCTTACACCCCAGCTCTTGTATGCATAAATGAAATAAATCTTAAAAAAAAAAAAAAGCTGGAAGCCAATTAAGTACAACCACTAGGGTCAGACTTTCTTTCTAAGGGCTTCCTAGAAAAGCAGAGAACTCCACGGATCAAGAATGAAACCTCTGATCTGCAAGAGAGGATGTTTTTAGTCCCTGATATCTGCTTTCATAGAATATACACAAATACAATCAGACGCAATTTTCTTACCCCTGAACTAAAAAAAGAAAGGCAAGACCTAATGTTCTCAGCATCCAGGATTCCTCTCTCCTCCTCTCTCTACTTGGGAAAGCCATTTATAGCAGATAAATATTTCTATCCCCTCCAGGATCAATATGCAGTGATTCTGGAGCTGAGCCTAAAACCTGCTCTACACCACAAGCCGCCACTCCTGTTTCTTATCTTTTTAAAAGAGCTTTACCGGGAGGCATAGGGTAGGAGAATAATGCCTTCCTCCCCTACTCATACTAGTCCTCTGTTCCTAGTGTATTATCTTACTTGGCAAGAGAGATTTTGCAGGTGTGATTATGGTTAGAGACTTTAAAACAGAGAGGTTATCCTGGACAATCTGGGTGTGCCCAATCTTAACACTTTAGTCCTTGAAAGAGGAACTTTCCTGGCTGCTAGAGAGTGGTGAGAGGGGAGAAGACTGGAGGGCGAGGTGACTCAGCCTACGATTGGCTTTGGAGCTGGAGGAATGGGACCAGGACTCAAGGAATATGGTGGTCTCTAGAATAGCTCTGAGTGGACAGCCAGCAAGGAATCGGGGGTCACAGTCCTACAACAGCAAAGTCCAACAGCAGCAAGGAACTAAATTCTGCCAACGAACTGAAAGAGCAAGAACACAGGACCTCCTCCAAAACAGAAGCCTCTAGAAGAGAATGCATGGACACCTGGAGTTTAACCCCATGAGACTACGGTCAGACTTCTGACTTAGAGAACTGTAAGATAATACAGTCATGTTGTTTGAGCCACAACGTGTGTGATCATTCAAGGCGACAATAGAAAACTAGTATAACACACAAGCCTCCATCTGAGCTTTAATTAGTTTCTAGTTTTTCAAGCTCACTTAAGAAATAAGTGCAGGCAAGCCAAGGGAAGTAAGCCTATTTTTGCTGTTGCTGTTGTGTGCGTGCTTGTTTTCTCCTTAGTTTTCCTGACCAGCTATAAAAGTCCTTATAGTCTCTGGAATGTCTGTTAGCATCTTCTTTCCTGTGTGAAATTACTCCAGAAAGAATGGGTCATTGGGCTGTGGTTGTGGCCAGGTCAGTATCTGAGCTTAAAAGAAGGCCATTTCTCTATGAATCACAGCATGTTAGAGCTAGTTAGGGGCCTCCAGAACATCTAGTCCAACCCTAATTTAGAGTAAAGGAAACAGATGCCCAGGGAGTTCAAATGACTTCCTGAGAACACACAGCCGGCTATTTCAGAGCTGAGAGGCCACAAGCTCCACACAGCTGGGACCTTAAGCCCGGTCTTCCGGGCTCCCATCAGGGCTTGGTTTCCACCACACTGGTAGTTCCCGTCCCTGAAGTACATGGAGTCACTGAGGATTGGGGGTGTAGTTTGAAAAGAAACCACTGACACAAGGCCCCCAACCCCAGAGACTGATTCAAATTGTCTGGGGGTAAGGCAAAACTCTACATGACATACATCTCAGCAAAATCTTCAAAGTCTCATCCCTCAAAGCGAAGGAAGTGAAAGACAAGATAAACAGATGGGATTACATCAAAATAAGAAGCTTCTGTACAGCAAAAGAGACATTAACCAAAACTAACAGACACCCTACCAACTGGGAAAAGATTTTTGCACACAATACATCTGATAA